>CABFOW010003811.1:19949-38481 GCA_902141385.1 Timema californicum
TGCTGGCGGCCGGGGTTCAATCCTCGGTCCCGGCACAGATTTATCTGATTGCTAAACTCTTCCTTCCCCTCTGACATGACATCTTGTGAATGTGGGGAATGTCAGGCCTCCACCGTGGTTCGGATTCCACGTTAAACTGTAGGTCCTCTATTTCATCTCACAATCACTCTACCATTACACATGAGCGTAAGTGCGTATAACCCGAACGGATAGTAAGACGCGGTGCTAATAGTAATAATATTTATTTAACGGACTAATTTTTGCTGTCAGTTGTCGTATGACACAGATCGCATGCGTAAAAGGGCCCTAAGGTCGAATGTAAAATCTCTGACAACTTTCAACTTTGGTCGATGATTGAAAGTCTCTTCCCATCACTCTATAATGCCACGTTACAAGCAGGATCATAATGGCCACTATACAATTCAACGTCTGTCCTATCGTCACTTAACAAGATTTCGAGTCCAAGCTTCTGATAAAGAGTTAAATTATTTTTGTTTAAGTAGTTTATGGCATATTTGACCAGGAGGGACTTGACGTCAAGGTTCGGTCACTTGTATGTAGACTATTTGGCACTCTGGTGGCATAGAGTGATGACCAAGGTACACCACAGGGGGCTGTCTACACGTCGTACTCGTAATGAGATGATGTAATGATAGGTAGTATGATGTTGTGAAGCCGGGGTGAGTCTTAATCTAACTTAAGCCTAATTAACCAAACACTTGTGACCGTTGGGATAATTCCTCTTCAGAGAAAAATACCCTAGGTAACGGCTGGTAGTCGAACCCGGGACCCTGAAGCTTGTAGCCAGTGATGAGTGGAGTGAAGGTGTCGCTTGTAGGGTATTTTGGTGAGCTTGACAGACTGATGTGCAATAGTACCTTCTGTGAGATTATCAGACTGATGTGCAATAGTACCTTCTATGGGCTTGGAAGACTGATGTGCAGTAGTACCTTCTGTGGGCTTGGCAGACTGATGTGCAATAGTACCTTCTGTGGGCTTGGCAGACTGATGTGCAGTAGTACCTTCTGTGGGCTTGGCAGACTGATGTGCAGTAGTACCTTCTGTGGGCTTGGCAGACTGATGTGCAATAGTAGCTTCTGGCCTAGTGAGGAAAGCAACGGGAAACCACCTCACTCCTCATTTCCCTAGTACGCCTCTTCAGTTCTGTCTGGGCTCTACAGCTGACGGTGGAAATGTTTGTCGAGGATACAATCAACCTACGGGTTCAGTATTTTCCATACATACATCTTCGTATAATAATTGAAGTTAAGTCGACTGGCTTGTTTAAGCTCCGTCCACAATCTTTCGTAAATACTCAATTTTAAAGAAATGATGATGATAATAATAATAATAATAATAAGTCCAGAAATTAATCCAAACTAAATATAAGAATGTGAGGATGAATAACATCTCGTTTCACGTTACGAGTTGTAAGAGTAGTTTATATAAAGGAACTAAAAAGTATCTGCGGTACAACATATTCCTTTTTTTCTACAGTTTCTTACGTTTTTTTAAGTTCACTATTAGGCTAGTGATGGGAAAGGTAAACTATTTTGTTAGTACCGCGTCTTATTACTCGTTCAGGCTATACGCTAATGTATTAATTACGTTAGTGTTTTCAGGGATTGTGAAAGTTGTAATAAGAGGAATTGCACCTGCATTCGCGTGGAGGGAGAGTTGAAACCCGTTTTGAAAAACCCTTCTCAATATAATTGAGTGAGACTTGAACCTTGATCTCCCCGTTATCTACAGTCTAGTCTCTTGTGAGAGTAGCACGTTAGAGCATGTGGCCACCGAAGTTGATAGGTAGACTTTCTTTAGGAAATTGCATGGAGAGGTAGGGAGAACTAATTGAGGACAAACCACTCACAATAGTCCTACACCAAGCGGGGATCCAATCGCTAACATTCTCGTTGCTGACGAACCAGGATTGATAATCTTGGTGCGTAGGGTACGTACCCAATTATGGGGTACCCTGAGTAAATATGTCTTGCGGTTTCCAATTTTTATTTTCTACTGACGTTTGTTACTTACGCGGTAGTAAAGGAAGTTTTCTCTGGTCTAGAGCCCTAAAAAAAGTGTTTATTATTAATATTATTATTATTTGGCACCGCGTCTTACTACCCATTTGGATCATACGCTCTAAGTACTAATTACGCAAATGGATTAGGAATTGGGAAGGTTGAATTAGAGGAAATAAACCCACATTTGCGTGGAGGGAGAGTGGACAATTATTTAGGAAAAACCACCCCAGTTCACCCGACCGAGATTTGAACCTCGATCTACCCATCCTCAGCAGTCGAGCTAAACACGACTAGCGCGTTAGCTAATTATGCCACCAAGGCGGGTTGGAAAAAAAGATTAAAAGGGGAATGGTACGGGGTATTAAACGTACTTAAACATTTCCTAACTCCTGGAAACTTATGATTAAGAAATTTTTCTGTCTGGGAATCAAATGAGAACAAGTTGTTTCAAGTTGTTTCCTACACGTGCTAGAAGACGAATGAAACTACGCTACTGGATTAGCATTTTTTGTGAAGATTTTTTGTTTTCAGTGAAAAAAGTTTATGATAGCAAAGAAAACTTATGATATAAGAAAACCCTTCAGTACCAGAAACAAAGAAAAAAATCCCCCAGAAAAGTTTTAATCCTCCCATATATTCGTTTATTTTCTACCAAACTTTGTTCTTGACCATTTCCTTTTGCAGAGTTCTCGTGGGAAATAAACCATTGGAGATGAGCGAAGGTTTTCAGAGAACAATAAGTATTGTTCCTTTAACTTTAGACCTGTGAACTTTTAAGTTACATTCAGGATTCCCTTATTCTATTTATTTTTTTCCTGAGGTATAAGACGTTTCAAAATTACACTTCTATTTGATTTGAGTTATTTTTTCATCTCCCTTCTGTGTTTGATCTTTTGATGGATCCTTTCGTATAGCCATCTCATAGGTTCTTCGCTTGATTTATTTCTGGTTGTAGTGCACAGTCGGGAATATCCCGGGTTGTGTAAGTCCATTCGATGGGGAAGGTTTCACTTTGATCCTTTACAAATTTCCTGCCCGTACGTACCTCCATATTCCTTAAATCCCTTCAGTCCTGAATCAAAAGTTTTATTCCGGAAATGGCCCTAGTCTTTATTCTATGTTGAAAAGAATTTTTCATAAACTTTAGATTAATTTTACAAAGATTTTATCATGTATCATTTACCAAACCAATTGCTGTATTTTATTTATTTTAATAGTTAAATATAAACGTCAACTTATTTTGTAATCGAATAAAATAAATAATAACTTAGTATTATCAGCAGTAATACATTGTTTTTGGTAAAATAGTCATTCTATTTTACCCTTATCTCTCTCTCTTTATAATTTGAGAAGCCCATTTTCAGTTATTGCAAGAAAAGTGGAAGAACCAATTTATGAAAAATGGTCAGTCATTATAAAGGTTAGGGTTGCAGGATTTTGGTAAAAATTGTATCTTTTCATGAAAGCCCGAAATTTCTAGAGAATTTATAGGTTTCCGTTGTGTGTGTGCTGTGACTCATATCTTCGACCATTATTTGTTTAAATGACCATGGGAACCATAAAAATTTATTATTGTAATGGGTAAATAAAATGTTCTCTTTGGTTAAAATTAATAACACCCCAATTATTATATAATTTGTGTTATGCAAAAAATAGATAGATAACTGGGAGAGTGATATTTCGAAAAGTTATCATCGAGGCATGAAAAGTAAAATTATAAGTTTGGCTTATAATTAAAGTTAAAAATCTATGTTTAGTTGATAGCTGCCTTTGAGAAGTAAATCTTTTAACTAGAAAGTCAAGTTAAGCAACCTTTTATATAGCTTTTACCCTACACATTAAAAAAAAAAATATTTTAGTGCCATAATCTGTGGCCATCACTACAACAATCCACTAATATTATTTTTAAGCTATTATAAATTGTCTTAGAGATAAAACAAAAAAAAATTAGGCCTAAAATAGTTTCAAAATGTTGAAAGATACAAGGGGAATCTTAATTCTTTAATGATGATCAATGGCTTCGTGATTATTTATCAAGTTTCTTTCTACACTTGGAAGAGAGAATTTTCAATCTTGAGAGGTTCTGGACTGATGGACATCAATCAAGGTATAAGTGATTGATCAGTCTTTTTTACGGGTAATATATCTCCTTAACTATAGTGGTATTCTGGTAGGAAGACACTTTTGGATGGTACCACAGCAACATTGATAAAATGTTGCTATGTTATTAGTGTAATTTTATATGTATTAATAATATACAAAAAAAAGTGACACACATAGATCACATGACTTGACGTATGAATATATGAAAATAGGGCTAGCCGCTTGTATAGCTATCAAATAATATTATACATATTTATAATTGTACTGTATCTTAACAATTCTATTTTATAAACGCACTCATTGATTAAGCAACATATTAAAATTCGGGAAAATGTATCAAATTTCATTATTTTAATGTAAGTATATAACTTGTTTTTTTTCTCGATTTAACATTAATTTCAGCTAATTTTGACCATAGATTGCTTCGTTTAACTGTAAAGGAAAAAATTAATCGATATATCGTGCTAAGATTATTCTTTAATATATTCTAATCAATTAATACAGGTTTAGGATAGAACCGTAGTATAATACAAAACGCTATAACCGTTTTATGAAACACTAATATTTAATTACATGTTAAATTATTACCAAAATAACTACTACCAAACTTCATAATGGTAATAATAGGCATAGCTCTATTAATAGAAGCTCTCTCTCTCTCTATATATATATATATATATATATATATATATATATATATATATATATGCTCCTGGTAACTACGCAACCATTTATCAAATAACGTTTAAATAATATACCCAATCTAGGCTATACACGGTTTTGTAAGTTTCATTCCATCTCGTTTTAATTTAAAAAATTAAATTCTGTTTTATGATTATGCTATGTAAATTCCGTCTCATTATTATGCTGTAGAAAATGGTATCCCTCCTTAACTCTCCCTCCGATTATAAATAATATACATCACAATTTATAGCAAATCAATAATAATAATAATGAAATCAATTTTTTTAATATTAATCATTTGTTTCAACATGAAATTTTTCGGCTCTAGCATGGATGTAAAACCTAAAAAACTAGTGACCTCACTAATGTGGCCATATAATATATAGGATTGGTTTATATGAACTTCAATTTCCAGAAAAATAAATGGTACAGTGCACCGCACAGAATCTTATCTTAATTAGGAAATATTTACTATTGAGCTTAAGATTTGTGAAACTAAATTATCTACATTGTTACAGAAACATTCCACCAAAGAGTATAAATTAAATAATACGCACTGTTACAGAAACAATTAGAGAAGGACCTCTATGTCCACAAAATAGTACAGAGCACAACATTCCAAATCAATTGTCAAATATCTGCATACAAAATTAATAAGTGTATTTTATTATAGCTCAGACACTAATGGTTTCATAAAATACATTTTAGATAAAATGTTTTAATTTGAATAACACTACAAATTTAGTGCGAACGTATGATAACTTAAAATTTATTATATCAATGTAAAGTACTTTAAAGTAACTGGTTTTTGGGAAAACGAGTCGCGATTTGATTTTCAACTAGAATTACTTGGATGACAAATTTATTTATAATCATTAAAGTGGATTTAGACAAAATTTATTTTATTTATTTTCGCCCTTAAGCAAACTATCAATAATATTAGGTTCGGCTATTTAATTTCAGCTATTCCTGCGCGAGAATCTTATGAAAACCCTGCATACCAAGTTTAACGCGATTAGTAAAATGATTTGGGCTTTAAAAAAAGACGCGCTGATCTCCCCTGTGGGATTTATTTGCAAGTGGATGTAAACTAATGTAATTTCAGAGCCGTTTGTTGATAGGTCCTACCGTTTAGCCATAAGAGACCTCCAAAGAAAGGTCCAAACCGACTTTAAAGCTGCTCCACCATTTTGAATTTTTTGGGGGTTAAAAATTAAAATTAGAATTAAATTTTTAAATTTTTTGAACTAGCCCGTCGTTTACAGGCTATAAGCTATAAGTTTGCCAAATTTCAAGTTTCTAGCTCATCTGGAAGTGGGTAAACTTTGATGTCCGTGAGTGAGTTAGCCATGTTACTTTATGGTATCATATTAATAATAATATTATAAAATACAGACACACAGGCAGAGAGAAAAACGGCACCGTGAAAACTACTTTTGCAATTTCAGGGGGTCATTGACATAATATGTAGACGTTTATGAAAATCTCGAGTTCAATTTTTTTTTTATGACAACACTTTTCTCTCGAAGAGGTAGAGAAAAAGTTAATAATATAAGTCCTAATGAATGTGTAATATTTCACTTAGAAATATAAAAAAAAACTCTACAAAATGTCACAATTATTCGTCCTCTTAGAACATCCATTCTGACAGAGAAAATTACATGGATAAAGCTTACTTAAAAAAAAACAATTTAGTATGGGAAGGAGTTAACACCACCTTTTCTAGAAAAAACTGGATGGATTCAACAACACGAGCTTGGAGAATTTACGTCAACAAGGTAGAAAACAAATTTATTCCTGAGGACTTCTGGTCTCTCGCCGATTATGAAAGAGACAATGCGGATGTAAAATATAACTAAAGTCCTCCAGCTTATAAAAACACACCAAAGAAAATGTTTGACCCCGAGACAACTGAGAATATCCCAATATCAAGAAAATCCCCCCCATAATTTGGTTTCTTTCATCGCGTCTTACTACCAGTTTGGGTTGTATGCATATAAGAGAATTACGCCATTGTTTTAGAGATGAGGAAGTTGAATTAATATGAAATGACCCACTTTGGTGGACGCATGGTCTAAGGTGTCACTCTCCTAATTGACTAGACTGCCAATGACATGGGGCTCGTGTTTCTAATCCCGGTCAGTTATACTGATTTTTTTTATTTTGCTAAATGTGTTTCCACTCTCCCTCCATGAGAGTGCACTTACACTTCCTCTAAAATTAGTCGATAGAATATATATATATATATATATATAATTTACAATATTTTTGAAAAGCGAAATAAAATGAAATCGTCTTATTACAAACAATCGTCCTCCTATAAAACAAACTAGCACCGCTTTTACAAGAAAATCTTGAAATTAAGAAGATGTTAATGATAAATTTTGACCATGCTGTAGTATGATTAGTATTTTGTTGTAGTGTAAGCTAACTTTAGGCTAAATAATTGTGAAATACGCAGACAAACTTAACATATATTTTTAAAGCAAATATATAACGTTTCAATAGCATTTTTTTAAATTTTGTATACATTTTCTCAATAAGTTGTAGCATTCAGTGACATGAGTGTACAAATTAAAGAAATTAAACTTACCCCATCATACTGCAGCTGATGTCAACAGGGAACACTAACGCGAGTTGCTATCAAAACACACCTACTCAGCCGCGCGTTGTATATAATACTGAACCCCGATTGTGCAATCGGTCTGTGCCAAAGATCTTAGTGCCAAAGATCTTATGTTGTGAAGATGATCTACTCAACCCTAGTTTAAGAGGAGCTTAGGACTGAAAAGAACCTTCTCGATGTATATTCTCATGCGCGCGTGTAATTCCCGAATATTCTATCTATGTCCCCCACCCCCTTTTTTTTCGTTCTTTTTCTGGGCTGCGGTGAATATATAGTGGCGTCTGAGCGATCAAACGGCACTCTTAGGCGTGATCAGATTGGGAGCAGGAGAAGCTCTAGCTTCGAGTAATATAGAATGTAAGGTCAAAATTTCCTTTCGGCTTCATTAATATTTCTTATTTATGTCATGTAAATTTCTTATTCAAAATTCTTTTTTGGTAATTTAATCTTAAATTTATAATAATTGAAAATACGCTCGACTTCACTTCTAAGTCGATTAATTACACGATCAAGACATGTATATTGATGATCGTTCTTTTTTTTTGTTCTTCGATAATAATAAAAATCTACTATAAACTTTAGGATGTTTACGATATGATACCCTTGACAAGAGAGTCGATTTTGAATCTCATGAATATTGTATTATTCGGTTTCTTGATAATAGATTTAAATAGGTTTATGGGTTCATTTAAGCTTCTAAAATTATATGATAGTTCTTTTATCCATGACTTCTTAACCTAAACTTTTGCAATTTATTGTTGTTATGACAAAAGGGTATAATTGTAATAATAAAAAAAAGGAAAGTAAATATTTGGGTAGAATTCAGAATAAATATTATGTGGCTGGTTAAATTGTTGTGTAGGTCTATATCCTAAATGTTTAGGAGAAATACTTTTTTTATAATTATCCAACTATGGATAACTTATTTGATGATCTATTTTCTTGTAACACATGAACCCCTAACTAATTTTCTAGATATTGTTTTTTAAGTGATCAATGCCATTTTACAGTATTGGGTTAATTTATGATAATGGCGATCTTACTAAAATATTAAAATTTGTTTAAATAATATAAACCATGCAGGTTTTCCCTAAATATATACATGTATGTATTGCTTACATACACTAATGATGTCTCAAATATTTCGTAAATTTAAATTTTGTCACGTACATCAATTATATATTTTCTCAAAGGATTGATTGCCTGTTAAATAAATACAAACTTGAAAAAATTTCCTATTCTTATTCATAACTTTAATCCACCATATCCTAGGTATTTTATTTTATGTGTGTTATTGATTGAGTCTTTATTTTGGTGTACCTTTTTTAGAGATTAATCTTCGTTCTTTTAACTATCTCTGGAGATAGACGGTTCTCTTATTAAACTCCGCAATGGGTAGGAGTTGCGGGGTCTGAGTTTTGTATGTTAGTCCACAGACAATCAAAGCAAAGAACTCCAAGCACTCGCTCCTATTGCCCTTTTTTGTCCCGATATATTTTTGTTATATTTAGACCTCCTGTATTCCCCTTAATCTTGTTAAGAAGGGTTCAATGTAAACAATACTTAAATATCTCCGATAACATGTAATTTTGAATAAATATGAAATAACACCGAAAAGGGAAATTTAAAAAACGAAATTTAACTAAAAATAAAACTATATTTACGGGGCTCTATTAATCATCTTATTTCTTAACACATTAGGGTATATATTTTGTATGCATATAGCAAGAATGGGCAGTAAGATGTGGGGCTAAATAAAAGATAGGTTATAGACGCAATTGCATGGAAAAAACGTTTGGGGAAAACCATTCCTAGTAGCTACAGCCGACGAGGAGTCGAACCCCCGATATCCTGATTGAGTCTTTTTTTATTATTTATCTTATCATTTCACAGTATGAACCATCTTGAGTCAAGTTTAAAAAACTTGATCATAATATTTCACAACATTGATTTATAAGAATGTATATCGGTCATTAGAACTCTTCAGAAGATGAACTTTATAAAAGTAAAAGGATTAAATAAAAATTGAGATGGAAGTCATTTTTGTTCAATTTGAATCCACCATAATATAAAGTAATTCCAAATTAGAGTTTTTACAATGTAAAATCAAAGGAGGATATACCAACTATATTTATTTTAACGTAACCAATTTAGGTGGTCATGGAGCTTAGCGTGTTTTCAAGTAACAAATTATTAACTATTAAATTAGTCAGATAACACATTTCAGGGTTTTTTTCGTTCATGGCTCCCCAATCTCCCTTCATTCAAATAAATGCATATTTCCCATAAACCATTCTTCCCTAATTCTTAACCCAGTAGTGTGAATAAACTAATAGACCCGAATGGGGCAAGGGGGGGTTATAAATGGAGGATTAATAGAATAAGATCTACTTTGTAGGTGCTCTTTAATCTAGAATCGAACTACAGCCTCTAACATGTATCGGTAGTCACGTGATAGAACTCTTCCCTTTCTTGTTAGACAGGATTGCTGGTGACCTGGAGATCCAGGTTTAGATACTGGTCGGGTGTAAAGAAGGTGGTTTAACCCTAAATAGTTTAATACTCTTCCCTAGTAAGAATGTGGGCACACTTCCTCCAAATTGGAATTTCCTCATTCCTAACATATTTTAAAATGATTATTATTATTATAATATATAAAATGTATTTATTTATAGTTAGTAAATGTTATCAGCATTTTTTTCTTTTTAAATTATTTGCTATCTCTATCATGTTTAGATATGTTATGCGTGGTATAATGGCATGTGAGTGTGTGTGTGTGTGATTATTTTGTATCTTAATGTTTCTTTTTATCCCTCTTCTCTGTTTATCTCCTTTATTTAACTCTACTTTCCTCGATTATTTTACTTTAATATGTTCATGAATGTACAATAGTGTAAGTGAGTAATATTTTTTGATGGTAGTTATTATTATTATTATTATTATTATTGTGCATATATAATATAGTTTTTAGCACATTATCATTAAAAGTACATTCTTTAGTATTAAGTGGGTTAAGTGTAAGAAAAAGGCACTGGCCTTAGCTTTGCCCAATTAAAGACGATATTAATTAATTATTTAATTATCTTAATTAGTACGTATGCGTATAATCAGAACGGCTACCAAGATGTGGGTAGGTGAAGGGTAGGGGACTTCCTACCTCTTAGTTCAGAGCAGTGTTCGATACCCCCTCCCCTTCAGAAGAGGGTAGAGAGCCCAGGCAGCTCCTGTGAATCAGAATGTTTAGTTCCGGCCAAGAACTCGCCCTCCTAATTCAGACGTCAGGAGCAGTCAAACACCCGCAGGGATCCTGTGCGGAGCTGTCATGATGACCAACTTCCTTTCCCCTAGTAAACTTCTATTACATCTTGGGCTCTGGATTCGGAACAATTGCTTTCTTGTTTCCTTTGCCCTTCCTTTAGTTCCGTTTCTCTCCTTTCGGTCATTCTACCTTTAGCTCGTCTAAATACACTCTCCGATATTTTTCTTCTTCCCACATCTATTTCCTTAGCTCTTTACTTCCTACACTGTCCGCCTCCAACTAAATTATTTGACAGTCATCGGTGGACACGTGGACTAAACGTTGTGCTCGTTTAATCGGTTTGGTCGGTGTCTTAAGACATTGGGATGGAACATCACCTGGGTGTGGTCAGGGTAGTTTTTCATCGAACGGTCACTCTTTCCAATTCCACTTTTCCGCCCAACTCTCCTTATGTTTACCTCACTATTCCTCTTTTCCCTCCATTTCCCCTATTTTTTTCTGCCACTATACCTATTTGCTTCCCCATCATTCTTTCTCCCTTTCTTCTTATGCTGAAACCACTCAATTTTCAATTTTCAATTTTTGTCACGACCCTGTTTTTTTTAGCACTGCGTCTAACTAACCATTCGGATTATACGCTTAAGTACTAATTACTCTAATGGATTAGGAATCGGGAAGATTGGATTTAGAGGAAGTGGACCCGCATTTGCGTGGAGGGAGAGTGGAAAACCATTTAGGAAAAACCACTCCCAGTTCATTCTACTGAGATTTGAACCTTGATTTCCCCGTTATTGGCAGTCGAACTCAACATAACTAGCGCGTTAGATAACAATGACACTGAGGCGGGTCCATGACCCTGTTAAAAGATTGCTTTAATTTGCTTGAGGAATGCTAGATCTATGTTTCTAGCCCTTTTCTTTGACCTCGAAACTTCGACATTTGGGTCGATGAAGATAATTTTTAAAATATGAAAATGTTAGATTAGCTTAGGGTATGAAATCTAAAATGTAAGGTTTTTAATTTTTCTTGAGAAATGTTGATACCTTTCACCTTCATTTTGGTGAGAGCCATAGTTTTGAATAACAATTCAATTTTTAATAACCCATAATTTCTGAACGACTGCAAAACCAATCAGTACTCTGGAAGGTGGACTCCTTAACTATAACCTTTATTAGGAAATATATGTTTTACTTTTAAGTTTAAAGAAAAGGTTGTTTATTTCTAAAAAATAAAAACTGCAATATTAGACAATTTATTTTATAATTTTACATATATTTACCCCCATTAGTATTAATGAATATATATATATATATATATATATATGCATAGTGCAAAAAGTAATTGTCTTCACATCATGTAAATAAATAAACCTTCTGTTAGAAATTGTTCAATCAACTTGCAAATTACCCACCTCGGTGGCGTAGTTAGTAACGCGCTAGTTTCGTGTTGAGATGGATTGCCTAGGATGGGGAGATCAAGGTTCGAATCTCTCTCTGTTGAACTAGGGGGGACTTCCTAAATAGTTTTCCACTATCCCTCCAATCAAATGCTGGTTTACTTACTCTATATTTAACCTTCCCAATCCCTCAACCCATTAGCGGAATTAGTACTTAAGCGTGTATCACGAATGGGTAGTAAGATGCGCTGTTAAGTAATACTATTATTATTAACTGGCAAACCTACAAGTGGATTGTTCCAGCTATTTGGGTCACACACATACACATGACTTCTACCGCACTTTAGTGTGACCAATATCTTTCTGTTTGCACAGTTTCTCTCTTAACAAACGTTTCTTCAAATCGCTTTCCCGAACCTTTTGGCTACGTGGTTACTTAAATGTAATGTCGAACCACAAGACTTAGGTGTGAGCTTCCACGTGTTTGAAATGCGGCCAAGCTTCTGTTTAAACATAATAAAACAGCACTGCTCTAACCCGCCTCGGTGGCGTAGTTGGCTAACGCGCTTGTCGTGTTGAGCTCGACTGCTGAGTACGGGGAGATCGAGGTTCGAATCTCGGTCGGGTGAACTGTGGTTTTTTTTTCCTAAATTGTTTTTCACTCTCCCTCCACGCAAATGCGGGTCCACTTCCTCTAATTCAACCTCACCAATTCCTAATCCATTAGAGTAATTAGTACTTAAAAGCGTATAACCCGAACGGGTAGTAAGACGCGGAGCTAAATATTATTATTATTATTATAGTACTGCTCTATTTTCCTGATATTTGCTTGAACGTAGCTATCAACATTGTGAGCAATTTCAAAGTAGATAAGATCTAATCTTAAAGATGTTTTATTTTATTTATTTGAGGTAGTCAACATATACACTTTTTGAACAGATTGATTGTATCAGCACACAAGAATTTCTATGAGCGAGCGCGAAAGGTTACAAACAGTGATATAATTGGGAAATATTAACAACCTCAACGGTAACAACTAAAAACCAATAACTTCTCAATCGATTTTACAGAATGAAACTTATACATTGGTAGAACCTATTGTATTGCATATACAGACTTCAATAAGTTACATGCTAGACTATTAGAGTTTAATTGAATTCCTGTAAAATAAATATAATAATTGCAATTTACTATACTAACCTAATTCATTGATAATTGCAATTAATTAAAATTGATTTATATTGAAACGAAAACTACACTTCCACAGTAAGACTATATACAATATTTAACTATGTAGGTAGGTTTTAATTTAAAACAATATAGTATTCAATATTAATTTAAATGATTTATAGCCAAGCTCAGAACTAATTATTTAGAGCATAAGTTTTAATACTCACATCTTGTTGACATTAAAATATAAACATTACATTGTATCACAAATTCATAGCAAGAAAAATCACTATAAATATTTAACTAAAATAATCTTAATCCTAATTATTTACATACAGCATTCTAATGATTAAAAATAATTATATTCAAATGGAAAATTTGAGATTCTATGAAACTAAACCTTGGGTTTAAATTTTTAATTATCACATAAGAACGGGCAAAATGATATAAAATCACGAATGAACATTGTACCAATTTTGGCAGTACACCTGTGTGGTGAAATTTCGTGTATATTTGCATATTTTAAGACATCCCATACGTCTATATTGGGACTTGAAATGTATGTAAATTTTGAATCTACTGATCACGCTCAGTTTTTATTAAATACGCTTTAGCATTTCAAAAGATACAGCAACCGACAAACGGACATTATTGTAATTTTTCATTTCATTTAATGTAATGAATATATAGAAGAAAATATGTTTAGTTATAAAACTTGCTTGGCAAGAAAATATTCTAGCTAACTTCAGTAGATAGATAAAATTGTATTCGAAACATAATTTATAAAAAAAATATGTACTTAAGAAATGTGTATCTTTCTTCTCTTTCTTTTTTGCTAGTTCACTTGTGGCATAGAGTTCAAAACTTCAAATGGGTACATATGTTATTTACGCAATTACACTATGAAAGACAATGCAAAGAAAAAACTGATTGTAGAAATATTTTACTTACGAACAACAGAAACAATAAATTCCCTTTCCGAAAAAATAATCCCCATAGGCCCCAATATAGGCTACAAAAGGGGAGGTGAAAGATGAACATCTGTAAAATATTGGTGTTGAAGTCATAGTCTTGTTATAGGAATCGTCGTCTCTGTTGTGAAACAAATTCTTGGAAAGCCAAGTGTAATACAAAGTACAATATACCATACAGTTGCGTAGTATTATCTGGGTTCGTTAAGACTATAATAAATATCCTTTTAGGAAAACTATAGGAAGAAGGCGGTGACATGGCGGTCTAGGGGTAAGGTGTCGGACTCCTGTGCTGGCGGACGGGGTTCAATCCTCGGTCTCAGTACAGATTTATCTGATTACCAAACCCTTCCTTCACCTCTGACAAGACATCCACCGTGGTTCGGATCCCACGTTAAGCTGTAGGTCCTCCATTTCATCTCACAATCACCCTACCACTACACATTAGCGTAATTGCGTGTTACTCTAACGGTTAGTAAGACACGGTGATAATAATAATAATAGTGATAGGAAGAATTAAAGAGGATTCTAGTGTCCAGACGGAACGCTCTAAACATGTGCTGTATCAACCGCAACGCTCGTAGCATATTTTCGTATCAACCGGAACGGTGTTCCGGTGCGTTCCGGTCCTATTCAAGCACTGGGCTCCAACCAATTTTGTTGGGAAAGGTACATTCACATACTTTTCAGGAATATCTTACATGACACAATCGACATGGGACAGATGACTTTACCTTCCTCCAACCCGCTCCAGTGGCTGGTCTAACGCGCTAGTCTCATTTTGGACTAGACTGCCAAAGACGGGAAGATCGGGGTTTGATCTCGGTCGGGTGCACTGAAGTTGTTTATCCACTAAATTGTTTTTCACTCTCTCTATCTACGCAAATATGGGTGCATTTCCTCTAAATTAAGACTTTCTAATCCCTAACCCATCAGTATAATTAGTACATAGGCGTATAGCCCAAACGGTAAGATCCGGTGCTAAAATAAAAAAAAAGGGTCCCGTCTGAAGGAAGTTGTGCTACAAATGTTTATCGCTCTACTCCAATACAACCGAGGTCAATTTAGTCCTGAAAGACATTAACACTTTACTTTAAGCATGACATGGATTAATCTGACATAAATCTCCATCTGCCAAACAAAGAAGAAAAGGGTTTTAACTATCAGATAAGAATTTAATACACAATTAAACATAATATAAGCTTTGTATTTAATAATAATAATAATATTTAACACCACGTCTTACTACCCGTTCGGGTTATACGCTTTAAGTACTAATTACGTTAATTGATTAGGAATTTGGAAGGGTGAATTAGAGGAAGTGAACCCGCATTTGCGTGGAGGGAGAGTGGAAAACCATTTAGAAAAAACCACTCCAAGTTCACCCGACCGAGATTCGAACCTCAATCTCCTAGTCCTCAGCAGTCGAGCTCAACACGACTAGTGCGTTAGCCGACTACGCCACCGAGGCGGGTCTTTTTATTATATAATTTTCATTCTTAGTAACCTATCAATTCAAAAACATAAAACTTCACTTGTTAACTAAATAAAAATGGAATATATTAATCATTGTCAATTTTATGTATAGTATTTTTATAGCACCTCATCTTACGGCTGGTTCGGGTTATACGCCTATGTACTAATTACACTAATGGGTGTTAAATGAGGGAGATAGAATTTTAGAAGAAATGTATCCACATTGACGTGAATAGAGAGTGGAAAACTATTTAGGAATAATCACCCACCGTACACCCAACTGGGATAAAGCCAATACCTCCCCGTCATGGGCAGTTGAGTCTATTGTGAGAGTGACTCCTTAGACCATGCAACCTTTGAAGTGGGTTCATTTTAGATTGATTAGCAACATTTTATATTCGTTTAATTCTGTATAATTTTGTTGATGTTTCTATATCATTTATATGGTGACCTGGCGGTCTAGGGGGTAAGGTGTCAGACTTCTATGCTGGCGGCCGGGGCTCAATCCTCGGTCCCGGCAAACAATCACCCTACCATTACACACTAGCGTAAGTGCGTATAACCCGAACGGGTAGTAAGACGCGGTGCTAATAATAATAATATAATAATAATATATCATTTATATTTGTGCTAAATAAAAATACAAAATTGTTGGTATTTAACTTATTAAAAAATATATTGGTAACTAATTATTTCTTGACACAGAACAGAATATATTGTTGAGCAAAAAGATTTCATAATTGTGATATAAGCATGTATAGCTAATGTATTATTAAATTATGAAATTTCATCCTCTTACAAATTTCCAAATGTTATCGAATGTAGGATAAAAGGTGATCATTAAAATCTAATTACCCCTGAATATTATATATCACAGTCCATTATTGATGCAAATCTCTCTAATGACGAGAATCAATGAGGCCACCATTATCCAAATATGATGGATTTTTTTAATCGGTGTATTTATAACATGTACTATTTAAAACTACGGATTAAATCGATGTACTTCCACGTCGATCAGCACGTGGACCAACTGCCAGTTTCATTTAATCTATTTTCCCACGGGATGAGGTCAGATTTTGATTCCAGAGGGCGCTTTGCTTTAATTAATCTCCATCCACTATAATAATATGGTACATTCTCTTTAAGGTGGTAGTGTATGTATTTCGATAAAAACTCAGTGTTTTTTCGCAGTTTTTATAACAAAACTATTTTTTTTTTTTCAAATAAATAAAATATTTCTCCATTAGAAAAATAGAGTTAAATTTTTCTTCGCGTAGTGAGATCAACGGTTGTTTTATTGTATGTCATGAGCATAGCCGCATAAAATGAGAAACTTTTTAAATGAAGAGAAAGAGTTGTAATTAATTTACAGGATACTATTGATAGATATTTTAAGAGCCGTTCTAATAAATTTCAACTCATCTATGTTTTGCCCGCTCAGTCTGATATCCTCAGCAAAGGAAAGCCAATCAAATCTAAGAACCAACCATTTGAAATCAGTGCGCATGCGCTGTAGAACTATAAGAAAGCAGACAACCTCATTGGTTGATTCAAAGAGATTTGAAATAACCCGTTAATGTAAAGAGTGTTTATCAATGTATTGGATTGTGCCACGACATAAGAGTTATAATTTGAAAATGTCCATCGGGAGAGTGATCTAAAATATATTTATCCACTATAAAATTAAATATGTTGATTATACATATATATATATATATATATATTTAAAGTTTGCGTGGCAATGCTTCATGGGACAGTTAACATACATAATGTGAATTTATCAGTTACTCAAACAACGTCTGCTTTTAATTATACTAACTAGTATTACACTCACGATGATTATAGGTTCAAAATTATCAAAATAATTTGTTATATTGAACAATTCAAAACTAAACGCACCTAAGCGGCGCAGCAACAAATATCGTTAAAAAAAATCTGCAAAATTGAACTACCGAAAACTATGGTTTATTATAGAACCGATTAATGAGTAATAATATTTTGCAGCGAACATAATTCGGTTTTCTTTCGCAATATATATGTTTATTGTAAATGGCTTACTATACTTTACTTATCTAAACGAAGAAATGATTGTACATCTACTAACAATTTTACACTCAACCATCTCACACTAGGTCAATTAAAACAGAACTGAAAACGTAGCAAATATCTGAGGGGAATCACCCACCGGAAGTAAAATATTTAAATAAAATAATATATTTTAAGATTAAATTATATTATTAGGTTATTTCTCAACCTAGCTTAACCTAACCTTAACTACGGTAATTACTTGGCTGTCTTGGTCTAAGCTTACAACTGTTACACTCTCTAATAAATTAGAATTATTATTAATATTCTCAAATTAAACAATTTGAGTTTCATAGTATAAGACTACGTCATATCGAAAGGGATCATAAATAAAATGACGTATTGGTCTAGTATATTTACGTTGAATTTTGTTTTATTGATTTGTCTAAATTTTGTAAAAAATATAGAAAATCAAATAAATATAATTAAAGTATCTTTGGATTCGTCATTTAGTTATGAGTATAATGATAGTATGATATTTTTAATTATTCGTTATCTTAGGTAAATTATAGTATGCAATCTAATAGGGTGTTGACACGTCATTCCCGCTTGTTTAGTTATTTGTTTACTGCCTTCAACAATATTCACATGGGGACCTGACGGTCTAGGGGTAAGGTGTCGGACTTCTGTGCTGGGGGTCCGGGGCTCAATCCTCGGTCCCGGCACAGATTCATCTGATTACCAAACCCTTCCTTCACCTCTGACAAGACATCTTGTGAATGTGGGGAATGCCAG
>CABFOW010003811.1:39195-66984 GCA_902141385.1 Timema californicum
GTAGAGGAAGCAAGACTGAGATGGTATGGTCATGTAATGAGGATGTTGGAGTACATAAGATGGTAGAGGAAGCAAGACTGAGATGGTATGGGCATGTAATGAGGATGTTGGAGTACATAAGATGGTAGAGGAAGCAAGGCTGAAATGGTATGGTCATGTAATGAGGATGTTGGAGTACATAAGATGGTAGAGGAAGCAAGACTGAGATGGTATGGGCATGTCATGAGGATGTTGGAGTACATAAGATAGTAGAGGAAGCGAGGCTGAAATGGTATGGACATGTAATGAGGAGGTTGGAGTACATAAAATAGTAGAGGAAAGAAGATATTACATAGACATGTAATGAGAATGGAAAAAGGGAGGATGTCAAAGAAAATTATGGAAGTGAAGTATGTAGATAAACGACCACAAGAGAGGTCAAGGAAAAGATTGGAGGAGCATATAAAAGAAAGTGTGCAAGTGAGAGTAGAGTCATGGAAATAATTAAAGGTGTAAGAATGGTGGAAGGATAGAGGAAGATGGAAGAATTTTTCTAAACTGACCCGGAAATATGCTGGAAACAGTTGACGACGATGATGGTTTATTTTATATAAATAATAAACTCATATTAAAAAGTTGGTAAGATACATAATAGGTACCTACACGACGCCCAAATACAAGATAAAAGAATGTAGCACCCACGAATAAGTGAAACAAGTATATAAGGAACCATCAAGGTGTATATTGAGCCAGTCATGATCGAACAAAGGACGTCTGGGGAAAATTCGCCACGTGTGGCTTAGGAGGGAAAAAAAAAATTGGAAATCTTCTTATACGTCAAAATGTCAAAATTAAAAATAGTTTTTATCAGATTCACTTTTTAAATTGATTACTTTTTTTTTCAAGAGAATATTATTATAGGAACACTCTTGGTCATATTTGAAATAAAAAACAACAAAAAAAAGCCACCTAGTGAAACATTCAATTTTATTTCTTTATTTCGTATTGCTCAGTTGAAACAATAGACTCGCCAACGGATAGCTTAATTTCCAAATTGATTTGTGTGTGATGATTTTAAACATCCCGAAACAGCTTTGGCCAATATCAAACTGCCCGTCCCCTTCCACGATTTCTGCGACTCTACGAGGTTTATTGTACTACCAGAGGTGAAAGGTCTGCATCATGGTGATAAACTCGACCATTCTCCTTTCCAAATGAGTTTAGTTTTAATGTTTGCTACTCCTGGAGAATACGTTCCTTTCAAAATAGTAAAACGTGTTAAAACAGCAGCGTTATTTTATTAATGCTTTTTAATGTTTGCGAGATTCACTTTTTTTTTTGTTAACACCACGTCTTACTACTTGTTCAGGCTATACGATTATATACACAGTACACTAATGGTTTTAAGGATAAGGAAGGTTATAATTACAATAAATATTTAGATACCAGCGTTTGCATTGAGGAAAAGTGGAAAACATGATATATAAAAACTTCTCTCAATAGACTCAGTCAAGATTTGAACCTCTCTCCCCCCGTCATCGGAATTTTATTCTAATGTGAGGGTTTCGCGTTAAAACGCGCTGCCACGAGGTGGGTCAAAGTCACTTTTTAAATTCGAAGCTAAATAGAAGCTAAGTAGAATCGAAGCTTAGAACATATTATTATTATTATTATTATTATTAGTACCACGTCTTACTACCCGTTCGGGTTATACGCACTTACGCTAATGTGTAATAGTAGGGTGACTGCGAGATGAAATTGAGGACCTACAGTTTAACATGGTATCTGAACAACGGTGGATGCCCGACACTCCACACATTCACAAGTTGTGACTAATACACGTCTTGGCAGAGGTGAAGGAAGAGTTTGTCAATCAGATAAATTTATTCCAGGACCGAGGATTTAACCCCGGCATGAAAGTTTGACACCTTACCCCTAGACCGCCAGGTAACCTTGAAAACATGTTAAGCAAAGATAAGTCTTTTGGTGTTGTCACATAATACTACTTTTTAAATTTTAAATTATCTTTTAGGTTCATTGGGTGGATATAAATGCTTAGAAAACTGTACTGTTCACAGAAAAAACTCTATATTTTTTCTCTAAACAAAGAAATTTACTAATTAGCTCATAAAATTTGTGAAACTAAATGATGAAAGTTGTTGCAGAAAAACCCCACCAAAGAGCAGGAATAAAATAATATTTACTTCTTTATAGAAACAATGAGAAAATAAGAAAAATTTTGTCCACCAGAGAGCATGATAAATTTCTGATTTCAAATAGCTGCATAAAATAAATAAACATATGTTCTAAAAGCTCGGAAACCTTAGGTTTAGTAAATAAATATTCCAAATTAAAGAATTTCAATATTATTAGTATTACAATTTTACAATGATAAAATATTTTGTATCTCAAATTGTTGCGGAGATATGATCAAAATTAGAAATGTCTGCCTATGTAAAATAAACCTTAGTCATTTTCACGGGAAAATGAGAATTTTCATTTGGTTTATAAGGTTGATCATTGTCTAGAGACTAAGTTTAATCAAAACCATTGGAGCTAATTTTGAGAAAATTGATTTTTCCTCTTTTTACCCTTCAGTAAACTACCCTTAATTTTAGGTTTGGATTTTTTTTTCGCTTTTTCCATCAATTGTACACCCTTACTTTTAGGGTTAGTTAATATATTATAATCCCAAAACTCCTTGGGTGAACCCTTTGAAATTCCTAGATACTAAGTTTTAAACCATTCAATAAACTGGTTTCGGCTCTAAGCTGAGAAAAAGGCACACAGCTTACCGAAAAGCAACCTTTTCTTTAACCTCTACTTTAAATGGATAGATTATCATCTAATAATTGGTAGGGTTAAGGAGGCCGCCTATCGAAACTCCAAGACGCATGGTAGTTGTTCATATATCCCACGTTTTTTTAAAGACGCTCTTCGTTATTTCAAATTACAGCTATGTTATTGGTTTTGAAGATACCAAACTACTACTACTACCACTACTAATACCACTACTACCATTACTAATACCACCACCACTACCACTACCACTACCACTACCACTACCACCACCACTACCACTACTACTACTACAAGAAACATTGCAGTGTGAGTATGTTTATTTCAAGTAGGTGGCGCTTTAAATATAAAAAAACTTCATACAATACGACGACAAAATTCTAAACTTGTGTGTTTTAAAATAAATCAAAAATTGTAGCGGAAATAAATCATATCATTCAGAACATAAGATAATAACAACAGTAGAGAACTTGAAATGTGTTTGTAAACTAGATGCTATTTAATTCCAAATTAATTTCAAAGCTATTGATGTATTAAGGTTTATTTTTCTACTGGTGGACGAATTATAGTAAAGCCACGATATGAACTTAGGTTTATAAAATATAAAAATATCGAACTATTTTTAAATTTATGTATAGTTGCTCTAATTTACGACAGGTCCAGTCCTTTTCTCAGTGAACTTATACCGTCAATACGCCCTGTCCTTCTCTGATGTCGTGTGCATAAGACAGTTCCTGCTAAGGATGTGTCCGATTCAATTTGCTTTGTACCAAAGAATCACATCCAAAATGGTTCGCTTCTCATCCATTCTTAGGAATTCATTCGTCACCCTGTCTTTATACCTGATATTCTCCAGTACCACATTTCAAAGCTCTTATTATTATTTAGCACCGCGTCTTACTACCCATTCGGGTTATACGCACTTACGCTAATGTGTAATGGTAGGGTGATTGTGAGATGAAATGGAGGACCTACAGTTTAACGTGGGGTCCGAACCACGGTGGAGGCCTGGCATTCCCCACATTCACAAGATGTCTTGTCAGAGGTGAAGGAAGGGTTTGGAAATCAGATAAATCTGTTCCTGGAACGAGGATTGAACCCTTGCCACCAGCATAGAAGTCTGACACCTTACCCCTAGACCGCCAGGCCACCGATATTATTATTATTATTTAGCACCACGTCTTACTACCCGTTATGGCTATACGCTTTAAGTACTAATTTACGCTAATGGATTAGGAATTGGGAAGGTTGAATTATAGGAAGTGAGCCCACATTTGCGAGGTGGGAGAGTGGAAAACCATTTATGAAAAACCACCCCCAGTTCACCCGACCGAGATTCTAACCTCGATCTCCCCGTTCTCAGCAGTCGAGCTCAACATGACTAACGCATTAGCAAACACCGCCACCGAGGCGGTTCCTGAGATACACTTATTATCAAATAAGATATAGCAATGTCTGTCAAAAGCAACAGATGGTATGATTTTACGTTTTACGTATTTTACATTTTCATATATTATAAGGTTTTAGTTTTGTTTTAACTGTGCAATATGGCTATTTTACGTTAAATATAAATATGAATATTTTAAATTAATACTATCAGACTTGGTTGGATGCAAATATTATGGTATTACTTTTCAGTGTGGCCCAACCTTTTATGACTCAAAGGCAAATTTGATAAAAGCGAATTACGTGGGCTACAAGGGAAAAGAGTGAGTCTAGTGGTAATTAATAAGCAGCCCTTTAATTAATTAATTTTTAGCCTAGAATCTGTAACCAAGTACAATATAATAGTAAATTTACATTATCAATATAGTTGGTGATATGAATGTGCTTTTTTTTTATACCGCAAATGTTTCGATAGCTACCCCCTTTTATATCATTTGATTAAAAATGCTTTGAGATTGGTGGGCTGGAATAAAATAGATTTGTGGGCCGTGGTTTGAAGCAGACCACTTTTAATTCAGATGAACAATCCAATTTTCACAGAGAAAACATTTTGAAAACACATATATATTTTTTTGTGGTCACTCACCCCTACTATATTTTTTAATATTATTTTATATGTATTAGTAATATCTATAAAAGTTACATGTGCAGATAACATGACTTGAAGTATGAATACATGAATGTATATCAAGTAACTTTTTTCTCTCTGTACTATGAAAATTGGACTGTAGATAATTTAAGGCTGGTATGTAAGTATATAATCAAATAGATTAAACCTCTTCAAATATTTGAATCTAATTTTTTAGATCAAAATTTTCATTAATAATAAACTTTTTTTAACAGTGACAGATTGGTGAATAAACGTGGTGATAAGACCGTATGAAAACCTCTATAGATGAACATAAAAACATCCGTGTTTATTGACCCATGAGGTTGGCAGCAGATTCATAACTCTGCTCTATCTTTCCTCAAAATCATCCTCCCCGCCTCCGCCAACCCCCTTTACCAAAATGTAAACATTTTTATAAAAACTTTATATCTTTGTATGGCTTCTTAGGACAAAAATCTGTACGCAGAAATGTTAAAAATGATAGTGAACTAATATGTATTTTTATAAATATGAATGCGCATAACCCGAACGGGTAGTAAGACGCGGTGCTAATAATAATAATAATAATAATAATATAAACAGGAAAATACCTTCTTATTTATCGAGTAAAGGGTCCTGTGATACTTATTTTGTTTAAAATCGTTAAAGAAATTTTCAAAAAACCGTTATCGGAATACTATCCTGAATTTTAGAGATAAAATTTAAAAAAAATATTTTTGGTTTCAGTATATAATATATATATATATAATTTTAAACAAAAATAAGAGTGCTGTTTAGGCTGTAGCAGAGGAGCAAACAGAATTGTAAGACAGTTTTTTTTTGTTCTAAGCTACATAAAAAATCATCTCTCTCTATGTATATATATATATATATATATATATATATACATACATATTGTGGGTCTTGGCTAAATATCTCGCCCGTAACCCAGTAGTGGAAAGATTAGCCAGTACTAATGTACCACTGTTCAGGGAACGCCTGAGTGTACTAAATACATCCTTTCTGTGGAGGCCCTGTTCATGTCTCGATGAGATGAGGTGAGGGTGATAGTGAGCATGAGGGTGATAGTGAGTATGAGGGTGATAGTGAGTATGAGGGTGATAGTGAGTATGAGGGTGTGTAACCAGTGTAAACACTAATACTCAACTTAAGCCTAATTAACCAAACTCTTGTGACCGTTGAGGTAATTCTTCCTTCAGGAAAATAACCAATATATACAAGCAGGGAATTGAACCCTGGTCTCCTAGGTTTGTATTCGGGTGCACTAATCACCATACCACGGGACCGTTTAACTTCAATGTTCATCTTAATCTCTAGCTCAAAAATATTCACGAATATAATAACGTTTCCATTTGAAAAAAATAAAAACTCCGTATGGGAAAAATTAATTTAAAATAAAAACTCCGTAAGGGAAAAATTAATTTAAAATAAAAGCTCAATGAGTTAACAAAATCTTACCCACTTCGGTGGAGTAGTTAGCTAACGCACTAGTTTAGTGTTGAGCTAAACCACCGAGTACGGGGAGATCAAGGTTCGAATCTTGGTCGGGTGAACTGGGGTAGATTTTCTTAAAATGGTTTTACACTCTCCCTCTACGCAAATGCGGGTTCACTTCCTCTAAATCTAACCCTACCAATTCCTAATCCATTAGTGTAATTAGTTCTTAAGCCGGACGGGTAGTAAGACGCGTTGCTAAATTAAAAAAAACTTGCTGCTCTGTTTACTAGTATCGCTTTCCGAAGTTGAAGCGACTACATTTTGTCGTGGTCTATGAAACTACGATAAGAGATATAATCAGAGAGAGATAGAGAGGTGTTAGAAAAGAGAGAGTCTATCCATTGTTTTGAGAAAAGGACAAGGGATTTCTGGTTTTGCCGCAAGAATCGTGTCAACCAGAGCGTGAAGAAGTTGACAAATTTGACAAAGCAAAATGTTGAACCTACAACTTGAAGGTGGTTTAGTGGTTTTGAAGATGTTAAAGACACCCTCAATAACCAAGGGAAATAGCATTGTAACTTTACACATATATAAAACAAAGAGGAGTATCACAATATCAAAATGGTTGTAAAATAATGGAAAATACAAGTAAGAAATGTAGAGCTAGATTATTATTTTATTGGAGAACAATGTATTATACATTTAAAAAAATATAAATAATGAGGATGACAAAAACTGACCCAACCCATATTTTGAAAACCTTTGACCTCTAACTTTCAAAGGATTTTTGCTTTATTTTATATACAATCCTCCGGGTTTCCCCCGAACTAAAAAGAATGAATTTTACTTAATGTCTGTCTCCCTGTATCTATTTATCTTTCCATAGCCGGGGTTACAACCAAAACCTTTTTACGAGTTCCATTCAACTCATTTTTCGAGTCAGAAATCGTAGTTTTTATTCCAGCCCCAAAATTAATGGTATTCAATTGATGAGTAATCTTATAAAAGTACAAAAATTTTCCGAAATGGCTTAAACTATTTGGTTAAAATTAGGTATTTATGAAGTGGTTTGTATGATAAACATGAACATATTTTTTGTTTATCTAGAAAAAATAATATTATTTGAGGATAATTTAGTGACCATTAATTTTTGAAAATGTAATACTTATTTTTCAGGTGGCTTTAAAAATAGATTTTAAAACTTATTTCTGAAGAATAGTTCTTATTATTAAAAGTGTGTTAATTTCTGAGGAAGAATTATTTAAATATAGTTTACTGACTATCGATATCCAAACATTTTGCCCATAAGAACAATTAAATATAAAAGTATGTACGATTCTATCGTAATCATTTATTTTTAATTTTAACGTTAATTACAGGGCTTTCTAAGAGGTGGGAGTGAGTAGATTAATTAATAGTAGATGCATCCACAGAGAATGGAGAAATAACAGCGATATATCATTTGTATAACACCACCAAATACTCGAATATTTTTCCAGGATTAAAACCCCAAAATCTTAATCGATAGCAGTCAAATGCAATGCTATAGGCATTCTCACTTTATGTGACAGAATATTAAATTTATTAAATTACTAAATTTAAATCTTCAACTCAGTTAAAATCAATAAATACTCTTAATAACCGTGAATTTCAAAATAAAAATATAATTGTAATGATTTATAATTAAATTCTAAATTTCTCTGATAGTTAAGATTCTCAAGATAATGAAATGTTTCCAATAAATTATTAATTCCATAATACACAAATGCGGAGGTATTTCCTCTAAACTAGATATGCCTACCCCACTTGTGTAAATAAGTGTACAACCTGAGTGGATAATAATATGCAAGCCCACTACGGTGGTAGAATGTTCTAAGGCATCACACTCGAAATAGACTGGACTGGGTTTGAATGCTGGTCCTTTCCTCTATGACTTTCTACCCTCTCTCCACACTAATGCGGGTTCACATTCTATAAACTCAACCTTCTTCATTCATAACCCATAAACGTATAACCCGAATGGCTACCGATACATCGTGATAAAATAAAGATGTGGATCTATGGAAAATAAAATAAGTCTAATAAATCTTAGCAAAAATAGTATTATATAAAATTATGAGCAAAAAACACTTTAAAATTGTGATGAAAACTTTATCATAGGAACACAATTTATCAAATAAAAAAAAATCTCTAGTTTCTTACTCAGTTTATTTCAATAATAATTCAAAATTCAACGTTGGACATGTGGTCTAAGTGGCAAGTTCATTTAGTTTGGTTTACTTGTGACTTGGAGGTCAGGACTGCAATCCCAGTCAAGTATATTGAGGCTGTTTTCTTCAATATTTTAACATTATTCCTCCACGCAAGTGAGGGTATATTAAACATGAATTTTACCTTACTCATTATTAAGCCCATTATCGTAATTGATTTTTATTCCTACAGTCCAAACGGGTAGTAAGACAGGATGAAAAAATAAATACATCAAATCCAGGTTACGGATCAGTGAGTCTTGAAATACTTCACCCTCCAACAAATTTTCTCCGACCCTATATTAAATTAAATAAACTTTCAACTAAAACGACCAGTTTAACATACGTTTAACCTCGTCAAAATATATTCAAACAAAACCAGGGTGCTATTATGTTGCCTTTTTTTTTTACAACTCTTAAAATAATTGTTATTATTGTTATTTTTATGTTCCGTTTATAAAAGAGTGACGAGGGGATTAAATTACTGGATTAAAGAGGATGAAGCAGTTTCATTTGATATTTTTTTTTTCAAAAAACAGGACGTAGGAAATTTGTTAGAAATATATAGGAAAAATTAAAATACCCCTAATGAAAGTGACACATTTAGATGAAGAAACAGTAACATGTGTTACATATGTTATTGGGGTATTTTCACGTTTACTTTCCAGACACTATGAATGACTTCTTATCTCTATGGTTTATTAAAATAAATAATACAATGCCCCCGCACAGAATTTATTTCTCTCTTTGGTCTTAAAATAGATACATTTCCTAAAAATTCGTATTTATGAAACTAAAAGCAACAGAGAGCTTTAATAAGATAGTATATAATGTTACAGAAACATTAATATTATTATTATTATTATTATTATTAGCACCTCGCCTTACTACCCGTTCGGGTTATACGCACAAACATTAAAAAAAGGATCATCTCTGTCTACCAAAGAACATAACGATCAATTATATTTTCAAAGACTTTAGTGGAAAATATGTATAGTGGCTTATAGCTCAGAAACTATTGAGGTTGTAAAAATATATTTCAAGCAAAGGAGTTTTATATTTAATACTAATACATCAATACAATGATAAATTATTTCATATCTCAAATATTTAAGAATATATTATCAAAATTTTAAACTTCTGCAATTTGTATAGTACAGTAGCCCCATAACTTTTTTGGTGCCGACTGACAGCTCACAACTGACTTCTGACAGTCAATATTTAGGTATGTACTTAAATTTTGACTGTCAGAAGTGACAGCAGCTAAACACATGTTTTTGCAGATCATGTGGTTTGGCGTAGGGATACATAATTCGGTCTGGTAGCTTTTCAAAGCCGTCAGCTGTGAGCTGTCAGTCAGCACCAAAGAAGCCATGGAGCTACTGTAGTTACCCTCAATCTCATTTTCTTAGAAAAATTAAAATTCTCATTATGTGTGTAGTTTTAAACAGTATCTAGATATAAAGTTTAATCAAAATAGTTTAGGCGTATTTTTAGAAAATGTATTTCTCTCTTTGTCCTTCAGTAAACTACACTGATCTTAGCGATTATATATCCAACTCTAAAATCCTCGGGTGGAGGGGAGGCTAGGACCTTATGAAAACGCCAGATATCAAGTTATAGCTTGATTGGTAAGATGGTTTCAGCTCTAGTCCAAAATACAGAGAGACGGCATTGCAAAAAACAATTTTTCTGTTTCAGGGGGTCAAAATATCGAGTTTTTTTTACAATCAAAATACTTCTCTCTTCAAGGGATCTATATAGAGAAAAAACTTAAAATAGGATAGTACCCTTAATTTATTATTATTATTATTATTATTAGCACCGCGTCTTACTACCAGTTTGGTTTATACGCACTTACGCTAATGTATAATGGTAGGGTGATTGTGAGATGAAATGGAGGACCTACAGTTTAACGTGGAATGCGAACCACGGTGGAGGCCTAGCATTCCCCACATTCACAATATGTCTTGTCAGAGGTGAAGGAAGGGTTTGGTAATCAGATAAGTCTGTGCCGGGACCGATGATTGAACCCCGGACCCCCAGAACAGAAGTACCCTTAATTAAATACACCCAGAACCCAGTTATTCACTTGATTTATGTTCCACCTTGGCTTACAACCCGTCTAGAAAACACATAATTTCTTTAACTCAGATGATACAAAACATCAAATTTAGAGTTAAGAGGAAATATACCCAAGCTCACGTTGAGGAAAGACGCGGTAAATAAATTAAGAACAAAACACCTGCAGTGGCTAAACTGTCTGAGGCGTCACACTTGTGTTAGATTGGTCTGATACAGAATGGGAGATCAGGGTTCAAATCTCAATCGGGTCTACTAAGGGTGTTTTTTCCTAAATATTTTTCCACTCTCCTTACATGCCAATGCAATCTTTACCTAAAAACTTAATGGTTAGTTTAATGCATAAAAGTAGTTCAATGTGTTAAAAACAAAATTATCTTTGGCTTCATCTTTACATTAAAAATAAGCTACTTTTTTTTAAACACCTAAATATATTATGTAGTGTGTTTTTGCTAGTACATAAAAGTACATTTTAAAAACTTATATTTACTCATTTGTTAAGAACTTTATTTAATTTTGAACATCTCTCTTTATGATTCCGTTCCTTATTATTATTAAATTTTTTGTTTGAAAAAAAAAACTAAAAAATAATAATAGAAGCTTACATAAACATTATAGACAAGGAAAGTAAAAACAATTTAAATTGTAATCCTTTTCCTGCACACCAGATCGTAAAAATCTCCTTCTTCCCTCCCCGGATACAACCAGCCTAGTGGATGAGATATCTGTTTTATCCGGACCATCACCTACCTCTGTTACCCCTCCCTCCTCACACATACACACACTCACACACTCACACTCTCTCACGTAACAGTACAGCACACGTGAGGATATATAAGTACGTAGAGGAGCTGTAAGTTACGTGACAACAGTCTCACCACTAACAAAAACAAAATCTCGCAGTTTCATGGTGGTCGTAGGGTCTCTATAGACTGGACTGTCAGTGACAGGGAGATCAGGGTTCGAATCCCGGCCCGAGTATACTTAAGTGGTTTTCTATAATGGTTTTTCAACCCTATCATGCAAATCCAATAAATTCAACCTTTTTCATCCACGATTCATTAACGTCATTAAAACTATAATTAGTAATATCTAGTTGTAGAGGATCCATGGATTCGACTCGACCATTTTAGATTGTAATTAATGATATTTTGACAATAATATTTCATATTTTTTCAAGATAAAAAATGCTCAACCACATTTATTACAGTATTTATAAACTTATTATTAATTAAATAAAGATATTTATAGTATGATCAGTGTAGATAATACGTTTAAGATAAACATTTTATTTAAATAATACTAATTTTAAAATTAATATTGTTTGAATAACTGTTGGGTATTCATAGAGGGAAAATAATAGTTAGATATTCAATTTGGTATTAAAATATTTATTTTATTTAAATTTAAATATTTATTAATATCGACACAAATAATATACATGGGATGATTAATTTTTTTCCCCAATAGAAAATTAATAAAAAGTAAAAACACTGGCCGGGTAAAATTTTCATTTTATTGAACCAGAAAATGAATGAATAGCATCAATACATATTGGTCCGCGGTACTATTTTGCAATTGGTAGCGAGTAAAACAATTATGTTTTGATCTACATGGGCATAACATACCTTAGAACAGGTCAGAAAGTTCTAAATTGCGAATTATGTTAATTTAATATCAACAAATTTTATACAAAAAATTATCAACGTAAAACGCAAAAAGTGTGTGTATCTTATAAATTAATATAAGCCACTTATAGATGATGTGGAAAACTGAAATTTGGCAGGAAGGTAAAGGGGTTGATTCATATAAACAGATAAGTCTAGAAATGGTAAATTTCAAAATGGATCTCTGGGAAATTGGAGGAGGGTGGCTATAATTATAAAACCAGTGGGGTAAAAAAATTAAATTTGGCAGATAGTTAGAGGGGCCTTGCCAAATAATAATATATGTCAGAAATAATTTAATTTAATGCATCTCTGGGTGATAGGGAGGAAGTTGAGATAAAAACAGAAAAATATATATTAAGTTTGGTAGAAATATACGTTTTGCGGGAAGATAAAAGGGAAACTCCGGATAACCAAATAAGTATTATTATTATTATTATTATTATTATTTAGCACCGCGTCTTACTACTCGTAAATAGGTATTTTAAAAAGTATTAAAATTTGAAATAGCTAAGTGATATTTGGACAAATGTGTGGAGAGATGAAGGGGCTTAAGATTTTCAAAATAAATACAACTTCTTCTCAGTGTGTTAGAAATATTAAATTCGGAATGAAGGTAAAGGGATCAGTTAAAATAACGTGAAAAGTTTAAAAATTGTAAATGGGACCCCCAGGAAAAGGGATTAAGTGAGATAGAAAATGTAAATACTGGCAAGCAGTCAGAATGACCACCTTATATAATAACAAATAAAAATTTACTAATATTTTTGAAATTTTAAAATTTTGACCAAGAAATGGGGCACGAAGGCTAAAAGGTCCAAAATAGTAGAAAAAAGTTTATCTGCGTGGAATTAAATTGAAATTATGCCTGTGTGTAAATACACCTCCTGGATCGCCTAGTCATATCTGAATAAATGGAATTACAAAATTGAAAACCGAGCAATTTAAAAGTTCATTTTTTTTAAATTTTGCCGCGTCTTAATACTTGTTCGGGCTATAGGCTTAGTTCAAAATTAATACAACTAATAGAAAAAATATTATTTTCGATATGGTAGAAATTTTTAATCCTGTATGGATAGAAAAAATACTAAAAATTCATTTTAAAACAAAATTAAAGATTAGGCTATCTTATAAGAGGTCCATAGAGGTTTGATTACATTGTTTAAAATATTGACGGATTAGTAAGCAACAGCACAGGGGCATCGTAACAATTTACATAAACAACCACTGGGGACATAGCTTGCTGAAACGGAATGATCTTTGGGAGACCATAATGTACATTTATTCATTATGTCTCCAGAATAATCTATTATTTTATTTACGCTCATTGGTAAACTGTTATCCTCTTTTATTCCTAGCTAGTTTATGTAACAATGTATATTACTTCATTTCACTTACCTTATGATCGTGCTTAAGAAAATATTGCGTTGTCAAAGAATTGTGTTCGTTTGTGTACTCAGTTTGAGGGATGGAAAATATTTGGTTTCAAAGAATTGTGTTCGTTTGTGCACTCAGTTTGAGGGCTGGAGAATGTTTGGTTTCAAAGGTTTTTTTATTGATATATTATTAGTTTGGGATTCCCGTGGTTAGTTCAGGTTTGAATAAAGAGGAACTTTAAAAAAGTTGGTAATTTGTTTTTTTATCTGTTCAGGTTATTTTAAAGTAAAATTATTTATAAGAAAATAATTTTAATAAAAATAAATAAAATAAATCTTCTGTTGTAGAGTATGACGTCACTCTACCGTCACCGCGCGCTCTTGAACTCAGGGCCCACCGTGTGTGGCGCTGTAGGGCAGGTCACGTGGTCTTGCTCTCTGGCTTCCACGCGGACGGGACCACAGTTTAACTCTTAACTCACTTTAGGACATTCAATTTACTAACTTACTTTTTGTCAGTGGAACATGATAGTGCTGGTTTGCACATCAAACTAAATAATTGTATCACACATTGTTCTTTATAGATCAGCTGTGATTGTAACACTACTCGAACCTGTAAACTTTAAATGATTAAGAAACGCTTTCATCTATTACTAATTAATAAACGTTCAATAATCTGGCAATGATAATTGTTATTTATTTGGATCACCTGTGTTTATAACCAAAATCAGCACGCTTCCAGTAAATAAATGGTTAAAAAGGTGTAATTAACAACAAACTAGAATAAGGTTCCAAAAAAGGGTTTTACTGTAGATACGTTTGTTTAGATTTACTACACATCGTAATATTAACCGGTCTTGAATATTTGTCATGGTCGTAGTGAGATCGGAATTGGACATTCTATATGAAGATAAAAAGCATTTTTCAAACTCTAATATTATTATTAATATTAATAATATTTAGCACCGCGTCTTACTACCCGTTCGGGTTGAACGCTTTAAGTACTAATTACTCTAATGGATTAGGAATTGGGAAGGTTGATTAGAGGAAGTGAACCCACATTTGCGTGGAGGGAGAATGGAAAACCATTTAGGAAAAACCACCCTCAGTTCACCCGACCGAGACTCGAACCTCGATCTCCCCGTCCTCAGCAGTCGAGCTCAACATGACAAGCGCGTTAGCCAACTACGCCACCGAGGTGGGTCTCTAATATTATTATTTATTATACCAACTTATGTGTAGTGTACATATCTTATTTAATGACTTTTTTTTTACTTAAATGGTTGGTTAACGGGTAGTTATGGAGTTTAAGACATCATTTTCGAAGTATAATGGATTTATCAATGACGAAAATGAACAGTTTAAATCTAGGCCAGATACTTAAGGGGTGGCTTATACATGTAACTTTTCTAAAGGGTCTTCACGTCTCCTCTCTATTTAATTGTGGGTGCATTTATTATAGTTAACCTCCTCAACTATTTCCAAAGATCAAGATGTTAAATAGCCATTGTGAAAAAACTTTTAGCCTAAAGATAGGTATCACAGTGTCATATTTATTTTATTGACTGAGCGAAATGAGGTTCTGTTTTAACTTGAGCATTTTGCACTTCGTCTGTATGGTCATATATTTGTCGCGTGATAACTTTTACATGTGCTGATCAATTTAAACGAAATTTGTCAGCTACCTACTTTGAATTTAAGCCAAACGATGTATCTACATAAACATTTTTTAATGGTTAATGGCAGCCACTCAATTTGATCTTAGTTTAATAGATAATTTCAAGTGATTTGAAGTTTATGACTATAATTTATACATCGAGTATATGGAGAATTTTTATATGATGGTATTATTCTTTTTGGGGTTTTTGTTTAAGTTAATTACCAAGTGAAAATATCAACTTAAAATCAAATGATAAATTAGAGAAGAAATTCAAACTTTAAATTTAAAGAGAGATCTTAAGATTGTATTAATGAATGGAACATGAAGGGAGTGACGTCTACTGTTCACCAAATATCAAGTAAAAGTTATTTGATAAAATAATACTATATAATATAGATGTATAATATTGATAATATATATTATGTATGATCTATAAAACATATTTTAACATGAAACAATTGTTATCAAAGATAATGGTGAAATATTTAAATGTGAGAATAGGTTGAAAATTAAACTTTACAGCATAAAATATTTTCTGATGTGGCATGAATTGAACATTTATTACTTTTAATAAAAATGTGTTTTTTCCATTTAGTTAATAGAACAACTTTGGTGACAGATTTTTACAAAAAATCGTGATCCAATTATTAAAAATATTTTTTTGTTTTCACTTTCAAGTTCTTAAAGAGAAGAAAGTTGTTAATTCATATTACTCTACGTCTATTGTACAGAATTTGAATAAAAGTGAATATACAGTTCATTTTTATAGGAAAGGCCTGGTCTTACAGCTAAGAGAGTCCCTGTATCTACTTGCATGTATTCGGAAGTCAATTTCGCGTGATATGGATCTGTCACTTTGAATAAATAGTAACAATATTTATAAAATTGCATTAGTAATAAATTTAAATACTATCTATTTTGACAGCATTTTTTTGCTCTAAGAGTAACGTTCTATAAAAATATTATTTTTCTTATTTATTTAGCTACGCGTCTTACTACCAGTTCGGGCTATACGCTTATGTAATATTAATTACACTAATAGGTTAGTAATGGAGAAGGTTGAATTTAGATTAAGTGAACCCACATTTGCGTGTAGGGAGAGTGGAAAACCATTTAGTAAAAACCATGGCCAGCTCACCCAAGTGAGATTCGAACCTTGATCTCCCCATCTTCGGCAATGTAGTTCAACACAAAACTAGCGCGTTAGCTAACTACACCACTAGGGCAGGTTATGAAAATGGTAACCACGTATCATTAATCAAAGATACTAAAGATATTTTGTCACGTTATTTATGAAATCAATATTTTTTCTTTATAAAATAATTACAATAGTTTGATACCAGTTTAAGAAGAAGAAGAATTTAATATTTTTACCCATAATACCACCCCTTATCAGACAATAGACGAAGAGTCATGTCATTCTATAACCACTGTACCTATTTTCACGGCATGCCCCCGGTACGGACAAACACAAATTGTTGATCACGAATTCTATGCATTTTAATGCGAGTGTTGTATCGTGGGAAATGACCTGGTGTAGGTTTGTGATATGCAAAATGTTCATCAAAAATATCTCCCTCTTCCCGCCTTTCCTCACCTAGGAAAACAGTGGCAGAGTATAACGAGGGGTACGGGGGGAGTAGGGGAGGAGAAGGGGAGTGGTTATCTGTAGCTTAGTGTTATCATAACGAGTTCTTGTCACATCTACTTTACCAAGAGCTAGGATTATGGGAAAGAACAGATTTCATACATGCACTTTTTCACACACACACACACACACACACATATATACATATATAGTAGCCCCATGGCTTCTTTGGTGCTGACTGACAGCTAAAAGCCAAATTTTGTATCCCTACGCCGAAACATTTGATCTTCAAAAACATGTGTTTAGCAGCTGTCACTTCTTACAATCAAAATTTAGGTATATACCTAAATATTGACTGTCAGAAGTCAGCTGTGAGCTGTCAGTCAGCACCAAAGAAGCCATGGGGCTACTGTATATATATATATGTGTGTGTGTGTGTGTGTGNTTAGGTATATACCTAAATATTGACTGTCAGAAGTCAGCTGTGAGCTGTCAGTCATCACCAAAGAAGCCATGGGTCTACTGTATATATATATATATATATATATATATATATATATATATAGAGAGAGAGAAATTCGATGAAAAAGGCTGTACCCACCTCGGTGGCCACATGGTCTAATCCACTACCCGTTCAGTAGACTAAATTGCTGATGACGGGGAGATTGAGATTAGAATTTTGGTCATGTCTTTTACATTCTTACTCCACGCTATTTCCAGTACACTTTCTCTAAATAAATAAAACCATTAGCGTCATTAATACATAAGGGTATAACCCGAATGGGTAGTAAGACTGTGTTAGTAAAAATTCAAGAGAAAAGAGGGGAAGGGATGGTGTTAGGTAAGGTGTGTTTCGTTTGAATTGAAGCTAATTTTTGCTTCGTGTAGTATTAGTTATAGCTTAAGCCCTTTGAAAATCTTCCCTATTCACTAATTTGGCATGAGTTTTTTTTTATTACACGCTAATATAGGTGGTTAACAAAAGAAAAAAATACTAATTGAAACTCTCAAAAGAACTGAATTGTACAAACTTATTTTTAGTCAAACTTGTTTCTTATCAAATCTAAAAATGAATTTATAGTTATTTTTTTGTTTTTTGTTTCATTTACTTATGTACAGTATTTTTTTTAGATAAACATTAATAAGGATTTTTTTAAAGTTAAATTAGAGTATTTTGTCTAGCTATTTAAAAAATCTTGCGATACAGGTAAAGCGTTAAGATTGGTCACACATCAAATACAACATTATTTTCTTGCAACTTTTTTTTTTTAGACAAAATGTTTCATCTTTCATTTGGTGAGACATTTCTACTCGCAAATCTAATATAATTTCTCAAATTTCTTACCAGTTTTGAGAGAGATCTAAAATAATTATTTAAGTTTTTATTAAACAGGTGTTCATGTTGCATATTTATCTAGATCTAAGATTTAAGATAGATCAATTCCTCTCACATGCTTTTTATTAATACTAACACGATGTTTTCTGGTGTCTAAGAATTTATATTATTGATATTTTCTACACACATTAAGTTTATTTTAAATAAACCCAGATTATCGGACAATAAAATATTAAAATATAAATATCTCGTGTTCACCTAATGTATAGGTTTACAGTGTGTTCAATCAAAATTATAAATTTATAGTTTTCAAATAATAATAGCTACATACGGTTTGTTTATATAATTTAAAACTATTTATTTGCTAATTTAGCTAATATAGGTTCTAGAAGATCTTGTGTAAACGAAAAACTATGGTAACAAATTAAATAATTTGATTTATAATTACAGTTGTCCAAAACCTACTTGAAATTATAGAATATTACAGCCTAATTTTCATAGGTAGGTCCTTTAAATAAATACAAACATGTTTCATGTAGATAATAGATTTTTAAAAATTTTTTAAACATATTTAATTGAAAATTTACATCTGAAGATCGTTTGTTTGGATATATGACTACGTGAAATAATATTTAGTAGCTTGTTAATATGTCAGATAAGGTTCTTCGTACGAAAGTTGAACTGAAGTAGGCTTGTCATTATTGTAATGAGCAGACAATGCGTACATTTAGAATAAAGGTCATGACGTCAAAAGGAGTCTGTTAATTATATTACGTGGTAGCCACCTTAACAAGGTAGTATTATGAAGCAGAGATACAGGAACATTCAGTGGCGAACTGGTCAGGGTGTCAGCTTGCCCGATGGCAGGTGGGTCTTTTGGACCCATGATAAAGTGGGCTCCTTAAACCTTATACAATATTATTGAAACAAATAGCCGAAACTATTGTTAATGCATTTTAGTGGGGATAGTCCCTCATAGTTATCATATTCTGAAAATTGAAAAATGACACCTGGACACGGGAATCGAACCCGGGACCTTCGGCTTAGTACGCCACTGCTCTTACCACTGAGCTATCCAGGATTCGTCCCGTGCACATGGTCATTCTTCACTCATAGTTTAAGGCAGAGTCTAAGATGGACGTGCGGAAGTCGTCAGCTTATAAACATGTGATTATCAAAGATCACAGCCATCAGACGACGCAGCCACTAGCGAGTCGGTAGTTAGCATGAAAATCCTGTACAATTATTTATATATATATAATTGTCCAATGGCTGCAAAAATGCCAACTACCGAGTCGCTAATGGCTGCGTTGTCTGATGGCTGTGATCTTTGATAATCACATGTTTATAAGCTGACGACTTCCGCACGTCCATCTTAGACTCTGCCTTAAACTATGAGTGAAGAATGACCATGGGCACGGGACGAATCCTGGATAGCTCAGCGGTAAGAGCATTGGCGTCCTAAGCCGAAGGTCCCGGGCTCGATTCCCGTGTCCAGGTGTCATTTTTCAATTTTCAGAATACTTATACAATATGTTAAAAATGTTAATGACCTTTTAGTAACTTGAAAATATAATATAAGTTCCATTATTATTACTGTATGCAGCCAAAATTTACCTTGTACAACCATTTTAATAATAAATAATTTTGAAACAATAGACAGCATTCACTTACTTGTATGTGAAACTACAGCCCTGTTATAAAGTTATTTACAGACAAATGACTTTGATATATTTACTGCGTGAAGTTTAGTAGATGCAAATACAAAGTTGGAGGGACAGACAAGAACATTTGATAACGTTCACAGCAAGGCATTGAAATTAGTAAATAAATATGACAAGATTTCACAGTTGAATATGGATGAAAATAAAATATTGAAAATTGACTCTTTGGAAAGAGTATTGCCAAATAAGAGGCTGAAGAAGAAGAAAAGAAAAGATGATGAGCTTATAGATGATGAAGGAAATTCCTCAAGTTTTCAAACTGAATTTTGAATAAATGTGTTTAACCTGATAATGGATCGCATTGTCCAGTCATTAGATTTGCGCTTTTCACAATTGTATAAAGAATTATCCTGCTTGGACTCAGAAAAGTTTAAAACTATTGCAGAGAAGGTCCTTGAAGATGAAACATTCGATGATATCATTAATCTGTCTCCTATAATTAACAATGATCAATTAATATTAGAATTGTTTTCTTTGCTTCAAGCTTGTATGTATTAAAACTATTGTTTGGTGATCGTGAGAATAAGGATTCCAGTTGCAACACGTGTAAAATATGTAGCACTTGCCCATCGTGGGTGATAAATTTTCTGTCCTGCAACAGATTTAATGATAAGGCTTATGCTAAGCTTTATGAGCTTTATAAAGTAATCTGCATCAGTTATTCAAGTCTAGTGTGAGATGACATTTTCAAAGCCAAAGATCATAAAGACAAAGCTAATAAATTCAATGCCTGAGGATAATTTGGAATCATACATTTTGCCATCCATTGAAAAGGAATTGTGGATGAATTGGCTGCAGAAGCCATTATTGACAGATTAGAACTATCATATAGTGGACTGCATAAAATATGCTTTTGATCTTCCTATTAGTGTGCCAATGCTACTAAATATTGGTGAAATTCATAGAAATACCTGTCTTATAAATATACCACTAAACGCGTGATTAGCTTCAGACTACATTGGATATCATCTCTGAGGGAATGGCATGGATGCTATTGGGAAACAGTGTTGTCATTCTCTCGTTTTTGTGTAGTCAATCTCCCTTCAAATATAAGACAAGTTTCGCAACGCTGATTGGTTAGTCGAGGTTGCCAGTAGCACCTTTTTAACCCTGCACACCACCTTCCGACATAGCTGAGAGCAAGGAGATTTGGCAACAGTTCCCTGAGAGAGGAAGAGAGAGAGAGAAGATAAAGTTGTTCTCCATAAGACCTGCAGTTTCCTCAAAGATGATATTTGGTATAGTGGTCCAGATGATTCTACTAAAATGTTATTGTGCTTGGATATAAAAAAAAATCCAATAGGGTAAGCTTGTTATCAATCTATACCGACCGAGCGGTTCCCGTCCTTACCGACGATAGTGTCCATATTTGCGGGTATAGGGTGTCATGGGGTCAGCACAATGAGCCCTCCAGCCATTAATATAAACTTTCGAGCTCGGAAGTACTAATTTTGTATTCAAGTACCTCCTAATTTGTCCTCAAGAAGCTGAATTGACCCCGTTCCAGAACAACTTCTACAGAGAAAATCTGGAAACGCTAGGGACCAAACCTGGGACCTCTGGATCTGTAACTAGGAACTTTTATCATCAGAATACAAATAGGCCGTCGCTAAAATATAATTTCTTATTATTATTTGTTTTGAGCAATTTTTTTATGTTACGAAACATATATTTTGTTCTATTATTGGTTTTTATTTATTTGAGGTATTTAACGTGCACTTTTTGAACCGAATTGATTATACCCACACACAAAAATTTATTTGAGCAAGAGCAAAAGAGCCTATCAATTTTTCTGGGCAAGATATTTTCACAACACTTCCAGGGTTCTTTTACAAGCCACAATCAACACGAGACTGACGGCTTCACTTCCTCTCCAAAGGAAGTTTTGTGACGGATTTTTATATCTCAAGAAAATATCCATTGACCTCAGCTGGGTTTGAACTCAAGTATATTGGACCCTGAGGTGAGTACTTTACCCTAACACCCCTAAGGTAGACTAATTTTTTTTTGTTCTAAAAATATAAACCCTACTAGGAATTTAATTCAAAAGTGTGATATCTGAAGCCAAGATGGTTTTCTTGTCATATGTTTATACCACCAAATGAAAACAAAACAGGATTACGAAAATATTGTGAGATTTATTTCCCCTCCCGCCTTGCACTGAATACATCCAAAATGGTATTCGCTTTGGAACTTTTTTTTTTACGGAATTTATCGCGCCGTTCCATTCCGGATGGACGGATGTATAGATAGATAGATAGAGCCGATGGACAAATGTTTTCGTACGATGTACGGAAATTGCGTCAAACAAACCCAACAAGTTATCTATAATGGGGCTATAAAGAACTATCTGGACGTAGCATAGCAAATACTCTTTTTTTAAACTTATAGTTAATAGATTTATTCATACCAATAAATAAAATATATGTTCTTTAATTTGGTATAAATAGGGTCACTAGGAAGGATATGTTTGAACACTCATAGTTGTTTAAAAAATAAATACTTCGTTGTTTTTCCGTACCATCGTTTTATTCTTCTTACTAAGTCAACGACCCGAAGGATGATTTGACGTGATTTCTATCCAACCGGAGCAAGGCATGTTCTCAGCTCTTCAGCTGGTTAGTACCACCTACACCATCTGGTAAACATCACGTGTATTAGGAGAGTTCTAAAAATGGTGTTGGTTCCTCGTTGCCTTTCACACTGAATTTCTACGATCCAGAGAGAAAGATCCTGCAAATTTTAATTGTTAATGCATTTTTTCCATACCTTCCATAGTTCTTTTAGGGTGAGGTGGTGGTGGTCTAAGGGTAAGATTTCGGGGATTTTTGTGCTAGGGTTCGGGGTTTAATCCTCAGTCCTGGCATAGATTTATCTGATTACCAAACCCTTCAACTATGACAAGACGGGTATTAATCACAACTTGTGAATGTGGGGAATGCCAGGCCTCCACCGTGGTTCGGATTCCACGTTAAACTGTAGTTCCTCCATTTTCATCCCACAATCACCCTACCATTACACATTAACGTAAGTGCGTACAACTCGAATGGATAGTAAGACACGATGCTAACAAGATTATTTATTATTATTTTTATTAGCACCACGTCTTACTACCCGTTCGGGTTATACGCACTTACGCTAATGTGTAATGGAAGGGTGATTGTGAGATGAAATGAAGGACCTGCAGTCTAAAGTGGAATCCGAACCACGGTGGAGACCTGGCATTCCTCACATTCTAAAGATGTCTTGTCAGAGGTGAAGGAAGGGTTTGGTAATCAGATAAATCTGTGCCGGGACCAAGGATTGAACCCCAGCCGCCAGCACAGAAGTCTGACACCTTACCCCTAGACCACCAGGTCTCCCAATAAGATTAATAATAATAATAATATCCCTCCGAAAGAAGTTGTGTTACGGATTTTTATCACTAAAGGAAAATTCCGTTGAATCCACGAGCATTTGGTCCTGACTTTTACCCCAACACTACCAAGATCAACACTTTATCATCATTTTATATTTTGCATGGTCTATTCTACCAAATAATAAATGCACGAATTCCTAAATAAAATTAATAAAAGTAGAGATTTTTTTCTTATGGTTAAAGAAATTGGGCGAACCTATTAAAAAGTAATGAAAACAAAATAGGACTAGAATTTCGGGAAGTTGCACAAGGTTTACCACTATAACTTGAAAATGTTACAAGATGCACAAAATAAATCAATTTCATTTTCTTGCCTCTCTGATACATCTTTATCTATTTTTTTTTTGTTTTATGTGTAATACGTATGAACTATCAACACACAAAGACACACACACTCACACATATATTCTACTGATAGGTTTAGGGATTTGTTATATTAAATTGAGAAGTAATGTGTTGTCAATTTGAAGTTAATAAATAAATAATTTTGAAAAAATAATCTAACTCGTTGTTTTGTAATGTATCATCACACCAAGGAGTCAAAAGGTTTAATTGAATCAATATACACATTTAATACGAAATATAACACAACATGAAACTATAAGTTGATAAACTCGAGCCTAAATAGATTAGGCGTTGAAAATATTGGTGATTTAAAAAAAAATACAAAAAAAAAAATAAAACAATTAATGGACGGTTGTGAAAGGCGATCAAATTGCAAAGTGTAAGTTTATATAAGATTTATTATTATTATTATCGCCACGTCTTACTACCCGTTCGGGTTATACGCACTTACGCAAATGTGTAGTGGTAGGGTGATTGTGAGATGATATGGTGGACCTACAGCTTAACGTGGGATCCGAACCACGGTGGAGGCCTGGCATTCCCCACATTCACAAGATGTCTTGTCAGAGGTGAAGGAAGGGTTTGGTAATCAGATAAATCTATGCCGGGACAGAGGATTGAACCTGAACCCCCAAAACAGAAGTTTGACACCTTACCCCTAGACTACCAGGTCACCTATGTATATAAGGTCAACAATTTAATTATTTCTTTGGGGGTTATACGCAAATTTTCTTATCACGCTAATGGGCTAAGGACGAGGAAGGTTGAATTTAATGTAGGTGTAACTGCATTTGCGTGAAGAACCAGTTAGGAAAAACCACCCTCAGTAGACCCAATCAGGATTCTAGCCCAGATCTCCCCGTCATCGGCAATGTAGTATATTGCGAGAGTAACGCCTTAGAACATGTAGCCACCTAGTCGGGTAACAGCAATAATTAAAGTGATCAAATGTTTTTTATTTGATAAAATGTTGTAAAGGTTGAAAAACTAAAACAATTAATTAATCGTTGTGCTATAAAAATATATTTTATATTAGCCTATTAGCAAGCCACAGTCGAATGACAAGTAGATTAAATAGGAGTTTAAAATTTTGTAGGCTAAAAATTAAGTTATGTAATCATTAGGAAATGATTAAGTGTCATATATACATTTCTAAAATCAATCTTGTTAATGCTATTAAACAGTTCTTATTCCATAGGTTGACTAAATTGTCAGTCAAATTGGTCGAAGCATCATCTTCAGTTCAGGTTCTAATTTACTTAGACTAGAAGTAGAAATACATTTATAGTAGAATTATGGTAGAAATATCAGTATTGTTTAGTTACTAAAAGTTACTAAAACAATTTTAATATATTCATTCGTCAAATCATGTGATATGCATCTATCACATAAAAAATAATATTGTATATATATGATATTGTAAAATGTTATCAATGTGGACAACAAAATAATATGTTTGTATTTTATAAACGATTTTTCCTATGAAAATTAAGACTATAGGTAAAATTGTTTAACTGTGGTCTCTTGGGATTCGGGATTCAAACCCAAACATAATAATCCCCTGGTACCAAGACTATTATTAGATAAATGGTTTAGATTGTGTTACAACCAATATAGGTGCAATTCTTTGTCAATTTTTAAAACAATAGTATGGAGCTAATCAATTTGGAAACAAAAATTGAAATTTATTAAAATATTAATTTATAAAAATATATAGACCTATATAAGTATAATTACGATTTAATAATGGTTTAAAATATAGGAATTATCTAGAAACCAAAATATAACACACAGCTTTAATTCCAAACAGATTGAGATGACATTTTGTTTTTAATAAACAAGTCCAACAAAATTATTTAAATTATATAATACTTCAGATTACATAAAATTTTCAGATAGTGAATACTAAAACATATTTTGTATTAGTATAAATTTTTTTCTAGCATAAAACTAAAACATTAGTGAATTTTGTTTGTGACCGTGTTAACCTCATAGTTTCACTTGGCTTGCAAATTTATTTTTCATAATTTTAATCTTTAGAAATTAATATTTCAACAAAATTTAGTTTGTTGCTTTGCCCAATATCACTCAAATCTCAGGGATCCAGATTTGAAAAATTCAAGAAATATTGTACTCACGATACAAACTAATAATTTTATAGTTTGCTTTTCTTTTTTACAGATTTACTATATATATTAATAAATAACTTTAAAATAATGACAGACTTATAGGACAAACCCCGGAGTTTCCCTATAATATTCCAACAGAATTGTTAATGTATTATTATTATTATTATTATTATTATTACTAGGCTTAGTTGAAGGTCATCATGACAATGAATAAATAATATATTTTCTAAGCTACTTGAATATAAAGTCATAAACTTTGGATTTTTTTATTCTTATTCATGAACGAATATGTTTAATTTTGACCCTGACATGTGTATATTTGAATTTGTTTGTTTAATGAATAGAAATGATATATTTTATAGGCCTAGTGTTTATAGGGGAACGGGATGAGTTACAAAAGTCAATTGAAAATGAATTAGCTATCCTAATATTGAGATTATGACCTTCCGTTCCTTTTTTACAGATTCAGTATGTTCACATAAAATAGAAAAACCCGATAAGGAACCATGTACACAAATGTTATGCAAAGAGTTCCTCATATTTTAGCTAAAAATGTACTAAAAGAATATAATTAAAATATCTTAAGAACAAAGTAATTAATCATTATATTATTAAATATTATAATTAAAAACATTAAAACTTATCGTTTCACTGTAAATGGAGAACAAAGGATTCAGTGAAATATCTGCAAATTTTAAGCCTATTGTCATTATGCTAAAGATAATCTTTTTTATATGTGTGTAAAATGTGATTCTGACATTTATATGTAGGAACCTAACTTGACAATAATGTAAATTAAATGTACTTATAAATGTTTATTGCTTATCTTCATCTTAGATATGATTGTAAAAATCTGTTACAGCTCGCCCCAAATTTGGAATGCATTGCAACACACAAATACAAAGTTTAAAATTGAATGAAATCCCTTTAAATGTTACCACATAAAACTTAAATTTGTATTTTTATTTTGAAATATTTGTTTTGATTTGTTGATAAGTTTTTTTTTCACAAAAATGAATGTGATTTTTTTTTTAAAGTGAATTCTGTTGATAAGCTTCCAGTCTCCCCTGATAGTTTCTTTTTACTCAATAATTTTTTTTAAATTATTTATTTTTAATACTACGTGGTTTATTATGGATTTTAATAATTTCAATTGAATTTATTATAGCGCTGGCCAAAAGTTATGAGACCTATGACAGGCCAGCACTGAAAAGTGAAAAGTACATAAGTACCTTACAAGCACATATAATAACAAAATAAAATAAACAATACTAGCTTAATAATAATATATACTGACTAGTAATTTAAAAAATAAGACATATTATTTATTATAGATGATATAAATGATAAATAGATAGATAGCTTTAAATTATTTAGAGCGTAAGTATCTAATAATCGATAGAAATAAGCAAAATATAAATCAGAATAAAGTAAATTTAAAAATTCAAAGGCAGAGCCACTACAGGGCAAATTGGTTATAGGGGAGTTCTTTAAATAACTCTCTGAGTTTAGCTTTTCTTGTATGATAAATTTTGAATTCGACAAATCTGAAATTATCTCTGTAGATAAAATGATCTATAGAGAGCTCACCTTGTAAGAGTTTTTGAGATAAAATAATGTTGGACCAAGAGAGACCCAAGAAGGTTCATGTAAACCAATATTAATGTTAATAATAATAACCTGTCTTGTCTATATGGATCTATAGCTCAGTTTTTGAAAAGATTGTCAAGTAATAATGTACCGTTGTTCAAGGAACGCCTGAACATACTAATAGTAGTACATCCTGTCACGGAGGCTCTTTCTATGCCCCTTTGAAATGAGATGATGGTGATAGTGAGTGTGAAGGTGATAGTGAGTGTTAAGGTGATAGTGAGAATGATGATGATAGTGAGTATGATGGTGATAGTGAGTATGATGGTGATAGTGAGTATGATGGTGATAGTG
>CABFOW010003812.1:0-21732 GCA_902141385.1 Timema californicum
TTTTTTTTTTTTGCTAGTGATAGCGACTTAACTATTAAATACGAGGAAACAGAATCACTGATGTTTCTTAAGACACTGCACCGGCATTCACCTGAGAAAAGTGTGCGAGTAAATTACATCTTCAATGTGTCTGAACTGGAATGGATGGACGGACCCCAAGCTGCATTTATTTTAAAGACATGAAAATCTAAGGGTAAGTATTATTAAGATGATTTTTTAAGTAACTTCCCCGCATTCACCTGTTAAAAGTATTAAAGTCCGTGCTACACCAATATTCCAAAATTTGGTAGCCAACAAGTTTAGCTGGCCACTGGAAGCACAAAGTGTAAACTATAAAATATATTTTATTAGATTACTGTCTTTGGCAATAAAATTGGGCTCTCAAGTAGTATTTTGAATTAAGGTGGGGATGTAGGTAACCCGAGAGAAGACCAGTTTTTTTTGCAGTTTTTATGTCAATTTTTTTTGTCAAAATAAATAAAAATTTTCTCATATACAAACATAAAGTTTAATTTTCTTCACATGGCGACCTCAACATTTCTTGAATATTATATCAAGGGCATCTTGTAATTTAATGACAACTTTTTCGCTTCATTTAAAAAGTTCATCCTCTAATGCCACGTGAAAGATATTAAACAACTATTGATATCACCATGAGAAGAAAATTAAATTCTGTATCTAGCGAAGAAATATTGTATTCTATTTGGCCAAAAAAAAAATGTTTTGCTATAAAAACTGCATAAACACTGGTCTTTTCTTTCATTCTTTACATCCCACCCTTAACTTAACTGTTTAAACTAAAAATGATCTTAATGTATCCATCTAGTACGACTCTTTAATTCTGTAGAGCTTTAGTAAGATGTTTACAACAGGACACAGTTTGCGATAACAACTCATCACAATACTAGCTCAATATGAGTGGGCTAAGGTGTAGGGGACACTACTGGGGTTGCTGGCTGTACACTGTACGCGCACACACATACAAGATCTCTTTTGACGTTTCAATGGCAGCATGGTCTTGGTGGTGGGCAGTTTCATAAGTGATATCGAACAATTAACATGACCACCCGTAAGAAACATGAGGTTTCGTTTGTTGTGTTTGCTTCATATCTGGAGGAGATCACATCAAAAGAGGAGAGGAAGTGAATTTTGGGATACTCCTATAGTGTTTCACCCACAAACACGCCTTTTTCTCCACTAATTCAATCAAAGTAACATTTTCATAAACTTAACTTGCTTGACATTTTGGGCCAATTTTAATTTATATCTAGTACGACTTAAGTGCGGTGCTATAATAATTACAAGACGACACTTGCCTAGCGTTTAATGGAATTGGTCAGATTCACAAATGAAAGTGGCCCACAATCTTAGTACAAGGAAGAACTAAGGTGCAAGAAAACACCCAACCTCTCAAAGCACAGAACCAGGACAATGCCAGACCACAGCTGAAGAAAAATGCGCACCTAGATCGGTGTATTTATCGAGAAACACATCACTGTTCGTCACTTAGTCATAGACTACATGGAATCTCAATACAATCAATAACCGGCCTCGTGGTTGCCGACCTAGAGGTTCGTTTACCAGCTGGTACTGCGGGATTTTTTTTCTCGAAAAGGGAATAATTCCTAAGGTCACCGGGGTTTGGTTGATTAGGCTTAAGTTAGCTTAAGATCTTCATTGGCTTTACTACTATTATCCTCTAATCTTAACGGGACAAGGAAAGAACCTCAAAGTAAAGTACCATTAACACATCCGGGTGTTCTCTGGGCATCGGAACATTAGTACGGGTTAATCTTTAAGACAACTACTCGCCTCGGTGGCGTAGTTGACTAACGCACTTGTCGTGTTGAGCTCGACTGCGGAGGACGGGGAGATCGAGGTTCGAATCTCGGTCGGGTGAACTGGGGGTGGTTTTTCCTAAATGGTTTTCTACTCTCCCTCCACGCAAATGCGGGTTCACTTCCTCTAATTCAACCTTCCCAGTTCCAAATCCATTAGAGTAATTAGTACTTAAAGCGTATAACCCGAACGGGTAGTAAGATGCGGTGCTAAATATTTAAGACAACTGATATTTAGCAATATTTAGCACCGCGCCTTACTACCCGTTCGGGTTATGCGCTTTAATTACTATTTACGCTAATGGATTAGGAATTGGGAAGGTTGAATTAGAGTAAGTGAGCCCGCATTTGCGTGGAGGGAGAGTGGAAAACCATTTAGGAAAAACCACCCCCAGTTCACCCGACCGAGATTCGAAACCTCAATCTCCCCGTCCTCCGCAGTCGAGCTCAACACGACAAGCGCGTTAGACAACTACGCCACCGAGGCGGGTTTTAAGACAACTGAGCTACAGATTATGTGACTCAGTCCCGCCACTATTATTAATACCACCAATATCGGAGCCGATTTTATCGCTACGTGTACGCCCGCCCGGAGGGTGTGGGCTACCCCGCCCCCCGCCCCCCGATCCTGTTGGTTGCACCTACCATCAAGAGGATGTCGTGTAAGCCATCATATTATGAACCTCTAATCCATCTCTCCCCCTCATCTCATTATGAGCCCACCTCCATTCCTCTTTTGCTGAACATTTAATGGTCATCCCCGAGGGAAATATTTATCTTCATCTGGCGGGCTTGGAAGAGAAACGGGTGAAAAAAAGAGAGAGAGAGGAAAATCTCTTGACTTGGGAGGATGAGGCTCATAATTGTTTGGAAGGAATTAAAAGTGCAGCCATGGTGAAGTAATAGATGGCCCTTCCTAATGCATTCAGATTTTCAAAAGTAAATAACAAATACTTCCCCTCCTCTCGCTACTTTTGAGTAAATACGCTTGGATGAAAAGACCCTGGGAAAAAACTTTTATGGTTGGAAGGGAAATGTTGAAAATATTTATTTTTCTGTAACGCTATATTTATCTAAGCCTCTATATATGCATTATAAATGGCCTTCAAAATATTTAAACTTTTTTTTAAATATTTTATTTATATAGTTGATTCTGTGTCACTCATCTGGAATATGAATACCCTTTTGTGGTTTCAAAATGACTAATAGGATTTTTTCATATCTTTCTACACGATCATGAAGTTTAGACCAGTATGCCTTATAAATGAAAATAGTTGGTCCATTTATAATAATATATACAGTATGTCTGTGATATAGAGTGAGCTGTTCTCATTTTAATCTGCAGGATGTTTTAGTTATTTTCTAAACTGTAAAATTTATTCTCATTTAAGGTAAATTCAAAACTACAATGAATGAGAAGTAACTTGTATTGCTGTATTTTAGATTATATTTTCTAATTGGGTTTGTCAGCCAGGAATGTACATTTGTGAAGTTACTGAACCTCCGTCCTTGACAAATAGTGTAAGAGTTGTTTGTAAATTATGAATATTTTTTTGTTGGTTTTGATGTTCTTCCCATGCAACGTTTTTTTTTACTGGCCTTAAGACGCAAATCAAAAATAAATGTAAATTATGCTAGTCATTATGTTAGTTGTTTATTTTCATAACTACTTTTCATTACTTGTTCAGTATATACGCATATGTACTAATTTAATCATACTAGTCCGTTAGGAATTACCAAGGTTGAGTTTAGATGAAGTATACCCGCATTTGCGTTGTAGAAGGATGGAAAACTATTTAGGGAAAACCATGCTCAGAACACCCAACTATGTGTCGGCTAATTTTCTTTGTATCTGATATGAAAGTATACTGATGTAATCAATAAAAAAGATTTTATATTTCTCTATTCTGTTCAAGAGCAAGATATGGTCATTTTTTTTGGAAACCAATGCTTTATTAACAATAATTATTCAACCAACCTTTCAACCGGGAGCTTAAAATTTAATTGCCTTTTTAATGAAATGGTTGTAAGTCAAAGTAAAATTTCCCTTGAGAGTTTTCATGGGATGCTTGGAACTAAGAGGTGTTTGAATCATTAATTCTGATTCCTGATAATAAACTAAAAAGGAAATAGGTTCTCTAAGGCCCTTTTGGGAGAGAATAAAAGGCGAAGGAGTGTTGTTTGAGGTGAGGATGAATAAATGGTTGGTAAAGTGTAACCTATAATGTTTCAAAACTACCTCTTACGCCCTAATTTCTCACGCATATCTCGAGAAGAGTCTACAGCTTTTATCACTAAATTGGTTCGACCTGAAACAAAATTTATGAGCGTCCGTTACTCGGAAGCTTTCCCAAGATAAGGTTTAACCCCCCTAAACTGGGCCGATCTCAACCTTTTGTCTCTTAGAATGAATATTATTCCTCGCCCGGCTAAGGAAATAGGATAACCAGCATTACTTGATCCATTTGAACGGTCACAGAAGCAAAAACTGAGGTAACAAATGGTATTAGTTTAATACATCTACTTTGGGAGATCTATAAATGTATATTTTTATTTTGAATAAATTGCCTTAAGTTGGGAATAGAGGGGACGTGAGTTAAGGGCAGTGTTTCTGCAGTTTTTATAGAAACACATTTTTTTTAAAAAAAGTTCTTCAGTAGAGACCCGCCTCGGTGGCGTAGTTGGTTAACGCGCTTGTCGTGTTGAAGCTCGACTGCTGAGGACGGGGAGATCGAGGTTAGAATCTCGGTCGGGTGAACTGGGGGTGGTTTTTCCTAAATGGTTTTCCACTCTCCCTCCACGCAAATGCGGGGTCACTTCCTCTAATTCAACCTTCCCTAGTCCTAGTCCATTAGAGTAATTAGTACTTAAAGCGTATAACCCGAACAGGTAGTAAGACGCGGTGCTAAATAGTATTATTATTATTATTCAGTAGAGTATAATTTTTTTCACACTGTGACATCAACAGTTCCTGAATATCTGTTAGTAGTATAGCGAAATTAGATGAGAAACTTTTTAAATGAAGAGAAAAAGTTGTCATTAAATTTCAGTACATTCCTGACAAATATTCAAGACCTGTTGCTATTGCCATGTGAAGAAAATTAAACTCAAGTTTATGCTATAACTATATTTTATTTACTTTGGTCAAAATAAGTTTTGCTATGAAAACACTGCTCTTATCTCGCGTCCGCTACATCCTCACCTTAATGAAAAAAATGGGTTGTGGCTGTGTCATGGACACTGCCGTGTGTTGTACGTGAATACGTTTATTTAACTGGTTTTATATATTTTTAAATACAATATTTTTATTTATGTATTTAGGATAAAAGCAAGGAAACAAATAATTATTGTGTTACAATATAACTCTATTAATTTTATCTACTTTAAACTAATGTTTTATATACAATCGATAGATTTTTGATAAATTTGTTTTATTCTAACACCTTATTATATTCACTGTCACTACTTTAAACTAATGTTTTATATACAATCAATAGATTTTGATGACAGCTGACGATTAAAACCTAAACGAACATCGTAGCTTCTCCGAGTCAAAAGTTATACTAATTGCAAATCAAGATACGCAGTAAAATAACCTCAAAATGTCGGCGCTTCCCCCTTCACCTTGTGCGATGCGTCACTGTTCTCGCGTATCGTAATGCATTCTTTGATCCTTTAGCTATCCAGTGGTATAACTTAATTTTGGATGTAGAGGATAGATTCGAAACTACAACGCCAAACTGTATCCCCCGATTTTGTTATCAATAGGTTTTTTGGATTGCCCCCGTATGGTAGCAAATTTAAAGATGTATTCACGTCAAAATTCTAGAGCGTATTTGAAAAAGGTTTGGTCATTTGACCGAGAACGTAGCAACAGCTTTTAAATACATTTAAACTCGTCATAATTCCAGACCATGATATTATGCTATAAAATACCATCCTGTTATTGACCTAAAGTCAAGTTTTATGTATGGTATCACATATGAAGTGCTCGTTCGAATCGCATATAAAATCGACTTACTAACTTTATGGTATTAGGAACACGCAAGTTAATTGCCGCACTTACAAAAGTACGCTACCCGTCCCTACCTTGAGCTAGTTTTATCCTGTCCCCCTCACTACACCCCATCTCCCTCAGGTTCATTCTGTTATCACAAAAGTACGCTACCCGTCCCTACCTTGAGCTAGTTCATCCAGTCCCCCTCACTACACCTCATCTCCCTCAGGTTCATTCTGTTATCTTCCCAGCGTATAACCCGAACGGGTAGTAAGACGCGGTGCTAAATATTATTATTATTAGTATAACCTGACAGTAAAGGTGCCCTTGTATCAAATTAAAATATGATGACTATAGGTTGGGTAAACCTCCGGCAATCATTGTCAACATGATCCGCTTCAAGTTCTATGGGTACAAACTATTCATAATTTTCTCTTCCCAATAAATTCCTCTTCCACCTTATTGGATCTCACTGAACCAAATGGAGTCAGGTTCGTCACGCGACGGTATTTTGGGGTTGTAGCGACTTGCCCTCCCTTGGCAGTCACGTGAGCTCGAACATAGAGGGATTACCTTGGAGACCCAATTAGACGTCACTAGGGTTCCCTGGAATAAATGACTTACACCGCACAAACCAATATTACTCTGCCGGTAATTTAGGTTAGGGTGACGGATTGCGTCTTGGGGGAGGTGGAGGGGGAAGATTCGCATGTGTAGCCCTTGGGCATGCGTAATAGATGACTCACTCTGGTCAAAATTCAATTATTGTGTCGGTAGTGTTGTGTTAACGAACACAAAGATTAATGAAGGAAGATTTAAGGCGGTAATTTGTGTTAGTAGTGTGTAGCCAATGATTTTTTTTGTAGCACCGCGTCTTACTACCCGTTTGGATGATGTACTAATTACGCTAATGGTTCAAGATATTAGGAAACCTATATTTAGAGTGAATGAAAATGCATTTGTGTGGAGGGAGAATGGAAAGCCATTTTGGAAAAAACCCGCCTCAGTACACCCAATTGAGATTCGAACCTCGATCTCTACTTCATAGACAGTCTAGTTTCGTGTGAGGGTAGCGCGTCAGACCATTCGGCAACTGAGGCGGGTTTATTAGTCTTAGTTAATATTATTATTATTAGCACCGCGTCTTACTACCCGTTCGGGTTATACGCACTTACGCTAATGTGTAATGGTAGGATGATTGTGAGATGAAATGAAGGACCTACAGTTTAACGTGGAATCCGAACCACGGTGGAGGCCTGGCATTCCCCACATTCACAAGATGTCTTGTTAGAGGTAGAAGGAGGGGTTTGTTAATCAGATAAATCTTTGCCGGGACCAAGGATTGAACCCCGGACACCAGCATAGAAGTCTGACACCTTACCCCTAGACCGCCAGGTCACCGCATTATTCTTAGTTCTTGTGTTACAGTTACCATTTCTATATTCTTGATGGTGTGTGCTAATTGATGGTCTCTTGATCGCCATGATTCATCTCTCTGACTTCCCCCGGATTCAATTATTCCGGTGACACAGTTGGGCAGATTGGCACCAAGATAGATCGCCCGAAAAACTGCCACAAACTGGTATCTGCTCCCCGTCAAACCAGGTCTATCAATCCACTCATTCTGAGTGCGAGAGATTTGAGTGCCAAGGTTTATCTTCAGTTGATTGGATTTGTCTCGAGTCGAACGAAAAAATAAATGTTGGCGTGTGGGTTGAACTGACACGATCCGCATCGCTGCGCGCGAGTCGGTCACGTGTTGAGCTGGGTAGTCTACGTTCGGGGGCGGGTGGTCACGGTTCCAATCCCGGCCAGGTGCACTGATATGTTTTTGCTTAAGGTTGTCGTGTAGAGAACTTGATCTAGGGGTAAGTTTGTCTTACAGTTTTATAACAAAACATTTGTTTAGGTCAAAATATTTTTCCATTTGAAATATTGGGTTTAATTTTATTTCCAGAGTGATATCAACAATTCTTGAATATCGTTCATGAGAATAGTGGTATTAGATTATTATTATTATTATTAGTATTAGTATTAGTATTATTATTATTATTATTATTATTATTATTAGCACCCCGTCTTACTACCCGTTCGGGTTATACGCACTTACGCTAATGTGTAATGGTAGGGTGATTGTGAGATGAAATGGAGGACCTACAGTTTAACGTGGAATCCGAACCACGATGGAGGCCTGGCATTCCCCACATTCACAAGATGTCTTGTCAGAGGTGAAGGAAGGGTTTGGTAATCAGATAAATCTGTGCCGGGACCGAGGATTGAACCCCGGACCCCTATCACAGAAGTCTAACACCTTACCCCCTAGACCGCCAGGTCACCTTGGTATTAGATAAGAAGCTATTTAAGTTAAGAGAAAAAAAAGTTGTCTTTAAAACTTCAAGAACTTTTGAGGTCATCACGTGGAAAATTTGACTCTTGGTTTTTACTGGCGAGTTATTATTTGATTTAATTTGACCAATTAATGTGTTGCTATAAAAACTTTAAAAACGAAGTTTTTTTAATCGCTTGGGTGACCTGGCGGTCTAGGGGTAAGGTGTCAGACTCCTGTACTGGTGGCCGGGGTTCAATCCTCGGTCCCGGCACAAATTTATCCGATTACCAAACCCTTCCTTCACCTCTGACAAGACATCTTGTGAATGTGGGGAATGCCAGGCCTCCACCGTGGTTCGGATTCCACGTTAAACTGTAGGTCCTCCATTTCATCTCACAATCACCCTACCATTACACATTAGCGTAAGTGCGTATAACCCGAACGGGTGGTAAGACGCGGTTCTAATAATAATAATAATTTAATCGCTTCCCCTTGCACCACAATTTAACTCGTCACACCTCATGGATACGGGTACAGTCAAACTTTTATATTAGTAGCTTTTTAGAAAACTCAAATATATGTATTTATGATAAACAATGATATAAATGTAAATAATATTAATAACAATTTTATTTTAGTAATATCTATCAAAATTGATAGCTGCGAATCACATGAATTACCGTATGAATATGTGAAATTAGAAATAGTATTTTTTTTCTGTCAGATAAGTCTTTTCCCATGAAAATTGGACTGTAACTTAGGTGAGTAATACAGCTTGAACCAGGCTTCGTATTTACTTGAGGTTTCATTCAACTTGCATTAGAAGACAGTTGAATTGAGATAAGTAAAACCGTTTAGCCTTTTTTCATTTAAATACAAGAAAGTGATTTTGGAAATATATTTTTTTTTCACGAGCCCAATTTTACTCTGGTCAAATAAAGAAATACATAAAACCACACACTGATACGTTTTCTGGTACCAGCATAATCTTGTATCTAATGTCCCGGCTAGGCGTCCATAAGATTTGATTATATAAATTCTCCCTCTCACCCTACACATATTTGACCACATTTCTTCTTAATTATTATTATTATTAAACCTACCCCATTAGTATCAAAATTAATATATAAAATACACTGCAAGAAAAAAAGTTTTAGAGGCGTGACTATTCTTCCAGCGACCACTGTCGATCAGCGTCTATCTATCTGAGCAGAGCTTTGGGACTTTTATTGCAACTCTCCCTGATAGGGTTCATCCATGAACCACGTAACACTTTTGCGGGTGAGAGGGGGGAGCTATAATAATAATATTTAGCACCGCGTCTTACTACCCGTTCGGGTTATACGCTTTAAGTACTAACTACGCTAATGGATTAGGAATTGGGAAGGTTGAATTAGAGGAAGTGAACCCAAATTTTCGTGGCGGGAGAGTGGAAAACCATTTAGGAAAAACCACCCCCAGTTCACCCGACCGAGATTCGAACCTCGATCTCCCCGTCCTCAGCAGTCGAGCTCAACATGACAAGCGCGTTAACCAACTACGCCACCGAGGCGGGTGGGAGCTCCAATGTCCTAATGTGCAATGGTAGGGTGATTGTGAGATGGAATGGAGGACCTACAGTTTAACTTGGGATCCGAACCACGGTGGAGGCCTGGCATTCCCCACATTCACAAGATGTCTTGTCAGAGGTGAAGGAAGGGTTTGGTAATCAGATAAATCTGTGCCGAGACCGAGGATTGAACCCCGGCCGCCAGCACAGAAGTCTGTGCTATTATTACTTGAAAAGTAATATATTCAAAACTGTTATTTGCAAGACTGATTATGGTTTTAAAAAGGCTATTAAATTTCCAAATACTTGTCTGTTCGTGCAGTTATCCAAAAATAATAATAATACTCAGTGAAATTATTTATATTCAGAATTTAAAATGATTTTTTAACAAGTATTAAATCTGAGTCCCTTTCTTAGTGTCACAAAAAATGTCCCTATGAATAACTTCATTCAATCTTGGTGAGAAAAGTTACGTAACACAGGTTGGGGAGGGGGGTCAGATTAAAGGTCTAATTGGTGTCACATGTTAAGAGGAGCAGGTGGGGTTAAAAGGGTAAGGAAAAAGAGTTACGGGGTTTGAGGATAACCCCATATAATTGACGTACAATATATTCAGATTCAAATAGGAAATTACAGCTATAGAATCTGCTAGATCTACTCGTACTTTTACGTAATCATAATTTTATTTATGTGAGATTTAGCTATCACTTTTGATAGAAATTATCAATACCTATAAATTTACAATAATTATAAGAGTAAACTATGATCAATATTGAACACAAAAAATATAGTTTTAATTTTCTAAAAGGTTCTTTTTTACCAAATTAACTGCTAAATGTGTTTCTTCCTAGCTATTCGACTCTTATGTGGTTTACGTGAATGTTATTAAAAATGTGTGTCCACTCGCCGGAGAAGGAATGAGCTACCATATCATATTTATTTACAAATAAAACATATTATTATTTTTTAATATAAAGACAGGCACTTTCTCGTTCCATAAGTGTGTATCTTATTTTTTATTTGTGTGTGTTTTATTTTCTATTTTTTTTCTACAGCAGGTCATATAATATGAGTGTTATACTAAGTCCCGTTGTTCGTAATGTTTGCATCTGAAGAGAAATACACCGTAACATAGTTCAAATTAATAGAAACCCCGTCCCCCAGAGGCTAGACAGATATGAGTTTCTCCTTTTTTTGGTTTACTATACCCCCCTTTACCCCGTACCCCTTTACATAAAGCTGTGATTCCCTTCACTCCCGTCTGACACTTTGTCCTTTCGTGAAAATAAATAACCTTACTCTTTTATTTTATGTAATAAAAAGCGCAGCAAAAAACATATTTTTTGTGGTTCGTAGAAACGATGTTTGAAAAAGTCCCCCCCCCCCCTAATTGTACTACGTGTAACAGCGTTACATAATTATGTAGAGAGTATCCAGAAATAAACGGTTGTATCTAGAAACTAAAATATAAAGTATTTTTTCATCCTCTATCAATTTAATAGGGGGCCGATGTTTCAAAAGCTTGATTCTATCATCTATCACAGTTTTAACGGGTATACTTCTTTGTTACGTAAGATGAAATTTATATTTTATATTATTAAAGAACATTATTTGACAGTTAATTACTTTTGGCTTGACACCTTTGTTCATTAAGAAGTGCATTTTACCAAATTGATCCAAAGGTCTCGAATTTGACTTTTGCAAGGACAAGAATGTATCGATTTGAGATTGGATTTGTTTTTATTTCAAAAGGTGATAAGTGTGTCAAGGACAGCTTTATGAGTTTAAGTTATTTTGTAGTAAGGGGAGTTAAAGATTGAAAATAAGGAAAATTATTTACAATTTTCAATCCCAAACATATCCATTTTATAACTTTTATAATTTTTATAGAATATAATGAAATATGTGTATGTGATATCTAATTGTTAATTTATGATAGATTAATATTACTTTATAATCTCTTCTTGTTTGTGTTTGAACTTTTAATTTAAATGTATACACTTTCATCTCAAATAAATCGCTGATTGTTTAATTTCTAACTTATTTAACCTTATCTTGATTATTTGACGTAAAGTTTGTAAATACAATATTAAGACACTTCTTATTGTAACATTTAAGTTTTCATTCCCAATTTCCCTTCCCTCAACCCAGAATGATCAGGCTAGAGATTTAAAAAAAAGTTCATAAAACTTACCTCTTTGATAATTTTTAGGGAAGGGAGGGGGGATGTTAAAGTAATATAAATAAAAGCAGTTATTTACACTTATCTAATCCTTCCTGGCTGACTTTTTTTTTGGGGGGGGGGGAGGGGCACTGGACTTCAAAAATAATTGGTTGGAACTGTCTTTAAAGTAATGAGGTTGAAAATGTTTTCAAAACCGGTCCAAAATATTTTAAGTTATACAAATATGGGTTTAAAGTTGGCAAAAAAACTTCAACAAATAGGTATCAAAACAAATTATAACAAATATCAATTTAATCCGATTTAAACCAAATTATGTATTCACATGATATTTCCTTTAAACATTACTAGCTAATATACTATGTGGATTTTATTATCAACGAATATATTAATTGTAAAATAAAATGTTAAAATCTAAAAAACAACAACTTAATTGTATCATATTTTATTCTACTACAATCACTAGTTTGGATTATAAACACAACCACGGTTCTATAGCTTGGAATATAAACACAACCACGGTTCTATAGCTTGGAATATAAACACAACCACTGTTCAATAGCTTGGAATATAAACACAACCACGGTTCTATAGCTTGGGATATAAACGCAACCACGGTTCTATAGCTTGGGATATAAACGCAACCACAGGTTCTATAGCTTGGGATATAAACGCAACCACTGTAAGTTTCTGCAGCACAAAAATGAGTGAATTTTATTCCGAGTTCTACAATTATCTGACGACCTTACACGCCCATCACTCTCTTTACCATAGATAATATGTGATGTCTGAACCAGAGCACATGTTTTCTAAGCTAATGGAACGATTCATATCCCGTGTCAAGATGTAATTTCTAAACACACATTTTAACTAGGCTAACTAATGCTCTTCCACGAGCTTAACACACTAATAGGGTCAAGGTCATCTAGTACCACATTTACAAAGATTCAAATCTAAGTACTCCAGGAGAGGTTATTATTATTATTATTATTATTATTAGCACCGCGTCTTACTACCCGTTCGGGTTATACGCACTTACGCTAATGTGTAATGGTAGGGTGATTGTGAGATGAAATGGAGGACCTACAGTTTAACATGGAATCCGAACCACGGTGGAGGCCTGGCATTCCCCACATTCACAAGATGTCTTGTCAGAGGTGAAGGAAGGGTTTGGTAATCAGATAAATCTGTGCCGGGACCGAGGATTGAACCCCGGNTCACAAGTTGTCTTGTCATAGGTGAAGGAAGGGTTTGGTAATCATATAAATCTGTGCCGGGACCGAGGATTGAACCCCGGCCGCCAGCACAGAAGTCCGACACCTTACGCCTAGACTGCCAGGTCACCCAGAAGAGGTTAGGTCACATTATGTGACACAACAAATCACTCATCTTTACCATCGTTGAGGTTTTGTCGAGTGCATTTGAACAATTCTAACCAACAAGTTCAACCAACTTGTGTAACTGGATTACTACCCCCTTAGCTTTACTGATTCCATTTTATCAATGCCAGAAACTTGGTCCGCGGAGGGAAGGTAGAGTGTGAGGGGGTTGAGAAGTGAAACCACCCTCACGCGCGCACCCCCCCTAAATCCTTGGTGGTAAGTCGTAACTCTCTACCTCTTTTTCTCTCATGGGGTCGCAAAGTTAGAACAACCTCCCTTGAGGTAAGGGCTACTCTGATAGATGACTCTTGAGGACGTCGAGCTTAAGGGGTTCTGAAACATCCCTTATCCTCCTCTAATTTCTCGTTTCGAGCTTCAAGTGCTTCTAATTTTATCAACCTAAAACACCTTCTTACATTTGGTACACTTTAGTATATGATTAGATAAACATTGTTTAACATTTACTTCTACTACAATCCATTTCTCCTAGGAAGGGTCTTATCTGACAGCTAGAAAAGTTTCTAGATCTACTTTCACCTATTAATACGTAAATTAATGTGAAATGCAGCTGTCACTTTTGATAGATATTATAAATATCTATAAAACAACACTAAAAAGTGTAAAGTGTTACCAATGTTGAAAAAATAGATACGCCTATTTGTTTGTATTTTCTTATTCCCTATTAAGATAAGACCCGCCTCGGTGGCGTAGTTGGCTACCGCGCTTGTCGTGTTGAGCTCGACTGCTGAGGACGGGGAGATCGAGGTTCGAATCTCGGTCAGGTGAACTGGGGGTGGTTTTTCCTAACTGGTTTTCCACTCTCCCTCCACGCAAATGCGGGTTCACTTCCTCTAATTCAACCTTCCCAATTCCTAATCCATTAGAGTAATTAGTACTTAAAGCGTATAACCCGAACGGGTAGTAAGACACGGTGCTAAATATTATTATATATACCTATTAAGATTGGATTGTTTATTATAATTGGTAGTTTGAATGTGAACATATTGAATAGCTGTTTAGAATCGTTTATAAATAAGTTTAAAGTGTTATAAACTGTGTAGGTGATTACTTCCAAGATCAAATTTTACTGAAGGCTTACTCGAACAATTAACAGGCCCCTACTATGTAATTTTATAAATAAGATGATATAAAGTTGATTTTTAAGTTCCTAAACTTAGTTTAGTAAGACTTTCTACAAGTTAACGGTACATTCTAAGTATAAGTATAATTTATGAGCAGGGCAGTTTACAGGAAATTATTACGTGGTAACGTGGAAATGTGATAGGAAAAACCATTAATAATAAATCAAGTGTATAAAACCACCCCATTGCATTTTCCAGTCGATATTTGAATCCCAAAGCGGGCTCGGATAAACACTCTGTGAAGTATAGTACATAGAGTACCGAATTAAATCGTTTGGAAAATGCAGGTTATAGATATAAACTGTCGATAAATAACATATTAATTTTTGAACTGTAACATTTTTAACTCTTATTCATTCAACCCCAACATCTAAAGTAATGTATATAGCAATTTTTGATCTAAGGAGACGATGCACAACTGCATAATCTGCCCGTATTTATGTCGAATAAGAGTGGGAAACCATCTAGGCAAAACACCCTCAATATACCGGACCGAGAATCAAACCACGATCTTCCTTCTTCAGCAGGGCAGTCTAGGACCATTTGGCCACTGAAGAGGTGGAAAGAGAATTAAAATCAGTTGGTTAGAACTAAATAAATTGCTGTTGAAGAAATTGTTGTTTTCTAAAATTACGTCTTTCCTTTTGAATAAACTTCAGGGTCAGAAGGGTTTTGACTCCCTGGAAATTGTAAGATCCCTGGAAAATATCAAAAAGACCAAACTCTATTAATCCTTATTATTTCTAATAATAAATGGCCAAGTTTTAATTTTGTAAATACAGCCCCCACACTTGTTTGCACTTATTCATACACCTCTCTCTTCCCCCCTCTCCCACAAATATGTAGTTTTATAAAAGGATGTTGATGTACTACGTCCACTTTAAGGTGCCACCACTCCGTTCCCGCATCACAACTATTCATTACAATAGTTTTCGACGGCTTTTGTTGAAAACAATAACTTCATGGGTGACCTGGCAGTCTAGGGGTAAGGTGTCAGACTTCTGTGCTGGCGGCCGGGGTTCGATCCTCGGTCCCGGCACAGATTTATCTGATTACCAAACCCTTCCTTCACCTCTGACAAGACATCTTGTGAATGTGGGGAATGCCAGGCCTCCGCCGTGGTTCGGATTCCACGTTAAACTGTAGGTCCATCATTCCATCTCACAATCACCCTACCATTACACATTAGCGTAAGTGCGTATAACCCGAACGGGTAGTAAGACGCGGTGCTAATAATAATAATAATAATAATAATAATAATAACTTCATGTTTAAAAATCGAATTCTTGTACAAATAATTAAATCATATAGATAGTAATTATTCACAACATTTTTCATTGGCTAAAGACGCAAACCACCCATTTGGATTTAAATTACTAAACTATATCTGTACAGCAGTGTTTCCCAAACACTTAAGACCCGAGACCCGGTTTTTACAACGACAATTGATCTAGACATACCTAGATTTAGTAGACCTGAGGGAGGAATTTAATTATTTTTTCCCCCCACTATTTTGGTTCAAAATAATATTTTTAGTACAATTTTACTGGGTCGTATTTGAAGGTGTGCTTGTTTACCAAATTTTCAAATTTTAAAAAACCTTAGCGACCCACACTTTGGGAAACAGTGCTCTAGAGTCTTTAAAAATAGGTCGTTAATTATTTCAAACCTGCAATAAACTGGGTTTATTTTATAATTTATTTAAAAGGGCTTATTTATTACCAAAAGATGAATGGCTAATCCTGCTATCTAGATAATTATTTTCGAAACATTCATATTAAAATACAGGATTTTTTTAGCAGTACGTCCGTAAAGGTTATACGTTAATGTACTAATTATGCGGATGGTTTTAGGAACTAAGAAGGTTACATTAATAGGAAGTGTACCCTCATTTGTGTGGAGGGAGAGAGGAAAGTCATTTTGTAGAAACCACCCTCAATTCACTCGACCGAGATATGAACCTCGATCTCCCCATGACTGCAAGAGTAGCGCGTTAGACCACGTGGCAAGCAAAACGAGTAGAATAAAGTTATTTAATGTGTGCATCGTAATTATAATTTAAATATTGAAACGTGTTGCTTCTCATTCTAACTTACCACATCAGTTCAAAAGAATACAAAAAATATTATTTTCTTAAAAATAAATAATTAAATTACATTTAAAACTTCATATTTGTTTAATTATAAGAAAATATTAATGTGTGATAAAATGCGATGCAATGAACGCTAACATTAAAAGAAACCAGGAAATATGTTTAAATTTTATTAATTGTGTTGTGGGTGACCTGGCGGTCCAGGGGTAAAGTGTCAGACTTCTATGCTGGCGGCCGGGGTTCAATCCTCGGTCCCGGCACAGATTTATCTGATTACCAAACCCTTCCTTCACCTCTGACAAGACATCTTGTGAATGTGGGGAATGTCAGGCCTCCACCGTGGTTCGGATTCCACGTTAAATTGTAGGTCCTCCATTTCATCTCACAATCACACTACCATTACACATTAGCGTGAGTGCGTATAACCTGAACGGGTAGTAAGACGCGGTGCTAATAATAATAATAATAATTTATCAATTGTACCTAATATAAATAGAATAAAATTGGCATGTTTTTAATACAAATATCTAACAAATAGCGATATAATTGATGTTATTGACGTCTTATGACTTAAAAATCAAACTTTTTAAGTGAATATTAGATATACCAATGTTAATTGTAAATTTTAAAATAACTAACAAGCTTTATCATAAAATAATCTTAATCAAATATAAAAGTTGAATAATTTGCTTCCGTGTGATGTGACAAGTGAAATCATTTTTATTTGTCCTACTATCCAGAAAGAAAATTCCTGTTTCTATGTTATGTGATGTGAAACCTTGAATACAAAAGTGGATAATTGGTTTTTAGATAACACGTGTGACAGAAACAATTTACATAAGTTGAGAGTACATCTCGTACAGTGAAAGGTAGTATTTTAACATAATTTTACTATTCCTTTATAATTTGTTTACAATTTAAAGTCCAACCCACACCAGTGGACACGTGACCTAATCGTCTCTTTTTATTTAGTTTAGTTTACTGGTGACGGGGGGTCAGGGCTGTAATCTTGACTGGATGTATTAAGGGAGGTTTTTTTACTAAATTGTCTTCCACTTATCCTATACGCAAATACGCATACATTTTCTTTAAAATATACCACACTTATTCTTACTACAGTAGCCCCATAGCTTCTTTGGTGCTGACTGACAGCTTTGAAAAGTTACCAGACCAAATTATGTATCCCTACGCCAGAACCATATGATCTGTAAAAACATGTGTTTAGCAGCTGTCACTTCTGACGGTCAAAATTTGGGTGTATACCTAAAGGTTGACTGTCAGAAGTCAGTTGTGAGCTGTCAGTCAGCACCAAAGAAGCCATGGGGCTACTGTACCCTTGTATGATTAATATACATGCGTATGACCTGATGGGTAGTGGGACGTGGTAAATAACTTACTTTTTTGGAGAGAGGGGATATTTAAAATATGTAATAAACGTGTCAAGCCCTGTTCTATTTAAACAGTCAACTTTACTCGAGAGTTTAAATATTTATTTGACCGCCTCTTAGTAGCGTTTGGATTATACACAAACCTTAATTTCGTTGATGGTGTAGAAATGAGGAAGATATAATTTGGAGTGAATGTGCCAGACTTTGCTTTAAAAAAAACTATTTTGTAAAAAAAACACCATCATAACACGTGATTTGGACTTGAACCCGTCACTGACAAACCAGGCCAAATGACTTTATATGCATGCCTCATGCCTACCAATGTAGATAATGTTTTCATGAGTTTACTAGAACCAGCTGCGTTGGCCGCACGGTCTAAGGAGCTACTATCTCAATTTACTAGACTGCCTATGTCGGGGAGATAGTGGTTCGAATCCAGGAAGGTGGATGGGCTGAGTTTGATTTTTCCTAAATGGTTTCCCACTCTCCCTCTGCAAAAATGAGGGTCCACTTCTAAATATCACCTTCATAATCTCTAAAACCATTAGCGTTAATAGTACACACCCGTATAATCAGAACGGGTAGCAAGACGTGGTGACAAAAAGAAGAAAAATGTTTCTTAAGATGTGCCAGTGTATTAACCGTCACGTTCAAAGTATTTCTCCCAACCTTCCTTTATCTATTCCCTTTGTTTAGTAAATCGATTTAATAATGAATAGTAATTCTACTCGTGTTTCAATACGTATGCAACACATAATTGATTAATTAGCATTTTAGTAAATTAAGTTCATTTGGCAGTTAAGTTATAAGTTAATTTTACAAAATCATATAATTAATATCGTTTCCAGGATTAAGAGGTCAGGATGATCACAGACAAATCTAGGGAACACTTACTCGAGTATTTGTGGCACTAATGTATACAATTATTATTCACACACATGCTAGTTCTACGATCTATTTAATTAGTATCTATTCTAGACGCTAGTGTTGGGTGTGTAGTACTAGGTCGCATGTGAAGTCATAGGTAAAATTAGTTGATAAGGTATTGTGCATACTTTATTTTTGTTTAAAAAGTGCACGTTGAATAACCTAATAATTTTTAGTGAATAAATACTTTTTACGCAAGGATATTTCAATAATAATAATAATACTATTTAGCACCGCGTCTTCTTAACCGTTCGGGTTATACGCTTTCAGTACTAATTACGCTAATGGAATAGGAATTGGTAAGGTAGAATTAGAGAAATTGAACCCGCATTTGCGTGGAGGTAGAGTGGAAAACCACTTAGGAAAAACCACCCTCAGTTCACCCGACCGAGATTCGAACCTCGATCTCCCCGTCCTCGGTGGTCGAGCTCAACACGACAAGCGCGTTAGCCAACTACGCCACCGAGGCGGGTGATATTTCAATAAATAAGTAATTGAATAAATAAATAAACAAGTCTAATGCACTCATACGAGAGGTCTTGTTATCTTATTTATTGAAACACTCTCTTACTTTTGTGCAGAACTGTACGTGTGTGTGTTTGTGTGCACGCGTGTCTAAGAGAAGGGCGTTGAAGGGCCCTGGACCACTTTACTTTCTTGACGTCACTTTACATGAGCTATTTACGAGATGGGAAGGGGAGATGGTGGGGAGGTAAGGGAGAACGCCAGGAGGTTATATCCAAGTGGGCGCCATTTTTATCGCCCCCCTTTTCCCACCTCAACCCTCATCGACGCCCTTTTTTACCTTTTTTTTGTACAAGGGTCCTTCCCCGGGTACTCAAAACCACACCCTACAAGAAAAACTGATAGTTAAATAACCACAATTTTAATACGTGAAGTTAAATGGGCCAGTAAGTAGATACTCGAGAATATCTCAACTTTTCACGCTACGGGCTGAAGATATTTTCTAGTGGAACATTTGAGACAAGTGTTGCAAGCATTGGTGGTCACATGGTATAATGCGTCACCCTTAGTGTATCTTAAGACTGGTTTGCTAGTGGCGAGGATAGTGGGGTTCAAACCCTGGTCAGATGTATTAAGAGTGGCCTCCCACTCAATCTTAATAAAAATATGGGTATATTTTCTCTAAATTGCCACCTTACTCATTCTTACATTATTATTAGCACCGCGTCTTACTACCCGTTCGAGCTATACGCACTTACGCTAATGTGTAATAGTAGGGTGATTGTGAGATATCTTGTCAGAGGTGAAGGAAGGGTTTGGTAATCAGATAAATCTGTGCCAGGACCGAGGATTGAACCCCGGCCGCCAGCATAGCTCATTCTTATACCATTAGCAAAATTAATGTACGCGTATAAAATGAAAGAATAGGCTTATTAATACGGGGTAAAAACATAGCACAAGAGTTATTAACAAATTAATCTAAGAGATACAGGATATGAAAGATAACTTTTAGGTATGATCAGGCGTGGATTCAAGGGGTGGTGGGGAAGGGGGGGGTTCAAAGGGTCAGTTGACTCCCTTGTGAAAGTTGGAAAATTAATTTTTAAAAAAACGAAATGAAAGCTAAAGTTTTAGAAACCAAATACAATACAGATAAATTATACCATTTAAAAAAAATAATTTTACACACATACACCTCTTAAACTGGATCTACAAGTGCGTTTTTCATCTACGTCTAATCATTGATCCATATGACTCACGCAAGTGTGGAAAAAATATTCATTTTCATATACTAATATTTGTCGTGCATAGTGAATAATTTACCCCTCCATGTAATAAATTCCCCCCTAGATATATTTCAAACCCTCTGATATTATCGATTATGAAGAGGAAAGATGGCCTTAAATCAAACTCTTATAAAATTAGGTCTTGCACCTTAAGGTCCACTGCCTGTTTGAACAGTTAAGGATATTTTAAAGTAATATATGAAAAATTAATTTTAGGTCCAGTCCTTTTTGGTCCAGTGCCTTTAGGTCTAGTAAAGTTAGGAGCTATAAAACTAGGTGTTATAAAGTTAGGTGTTATGAAGTTAAGAAATTTAGTTTAGGAGTTGTGACTTTAGGTCTTATAATTTTAGGTCCACTGGCGCATGTCCGGTGTTTCGTGACGCGCGTTCTCTAAATACACACGAGACAATAGAGTACTTTTATACTCTGTCGCGCGACCTTTATATCGTTGCGATCTTAAATGTGTGTCGTCATAACTTAAGAAACGCCGCGTCATAAATGACGCACGATGATCCAAGATACATTAGATTCAATGGGGCATTTTTATACGGATGTCAACTTTTGTGTCGCCATGTTGGCGTGACTGCAAGGCAACCAATACCGCTACGCCACTTGTGTTGGAACCTCAGCGCATCTCAGTATCAGTATCAGTGTACTTCAGTACACTAGCACCATGGCTTCTTTGGTGCTGACTGACAGCTCACAGCTGACAGTTAAAAGCTTTGAAAAGTTACCAGACCAAATTATGTATCCCTATGCCGAACCAAGTGATCTGCAAAAAACATGTGTATAGCAGCTGTCACTTATGACAGTCAAAATTTAGGTATATACCTAAATGTTGACTGTCAGAAGTCAGCTACTAGCTGTCAGCACCAAAGAAGTCATGGAGCTACTGTAGGAGGTTTTGCATTCGTTATTGGCTATTTATTGTCTACCGCTTTATTTGGTCTCGAAATGGAAACAATAAAAGGAAAATAAATTACGATTCCTTATAAGTGGTAAAAAAGAAGAGCCTGGCAACCCTGACCTCGTTTTTTTCCCATTTTCTCCCACAATTTTCATAACGCACGACACATGTTACTTGTATGAAAAAAAAACGCCCATGCCGCGCGTCACGAAACACCTGTATAAATAATAATAATAATAATAATAATA
>CABFOW010003812.1:22024-39327 GCA_902141385.1 Timema californicum
TCACCCAACCGAGATTCGAACCTCGATCTCCCCGTCCTCCGCAGCTGAGCTCAACACGACCAGGGCCACTACGCCACCAAGGCGGGTGGGTACCTGTATAAAAGAGTCCTAAGACTTGAAAGGACGGAAACATTGCTCTAAGACTTTAAAACAACGAATCTGAGCGGCGATCATATCCAACTGTCAACAACCATAGTTATCTCGAAATAAACAAACACGAGGCAAGCTTGAAAGCTAACCGAGGATTGCTTGGGAACCGTGAATTAGTTCCGCGAGTCGAGTTGTGATGGGGGAGGACTTCATTGCTTCCAGGCTACCTTGCTTGCTCTGATGTTACCATGTGAAGACAAAAGATGTATTTCCGCCTTCCTAGGAGGTCTCCCAACAAAATGGTATCTCGACTAGAAGATAGCTTTGTTCAAAGCTTGACTATGACAGATGTTTCTAATGTATCAAGCTGAGACACTTGACATAACCGCCGGTGGAAATGTTATTCCTTATGTTCTCGCGTTACTTTGTTAGTAATTATTTAGATAGGCTTGATATGTTCGTATTTTACGCCTTATCTCCACCTTGAGAAACCTTTTCAAGTAGTGAAATAACCCACGTGGGCACGTGTCCTGAACGTTGAGCCCATCTAACCTGGTTTGCCATCAGAAAACTTAGCTCAGTCTTTTTTTTTTCTTCACTGCGTCTTATACGCCATTTAACTCAGTCACTGGGTGTCATGTCTGTCTACTGAGTTAAGGGTTCCGGGCTCGATTCCCAGCATGACCGATATATTTACAATCAGTAAAATTGGAGCGTCCTCCTTATATACTTACGTACTTACTTAATTACTTTATAGCATTAGGAACTCGAAAGTTAATTGCTGCACTTATAAAAGTACGTCATCTATCCCTATCTTGACTTAGTTTCATCCAGTCCATCTCATTACACTCTGTTTATTTCAGGTTCATTCTAATGTTATCATATCATCTACATATAGAGTAGCCCCGTAGCATTTTTGGTGCTTACTGACAGCTCACAGCGGACTTCTGACAATAAACATTTTTGTATAAGCCTAAATGTTGACTGTCAGAAGTGAGAGCTGCTAAACACATGTTTTTGCAGATCATATGGTTCAGCGTAGGGATACATAATTTGGTGTGGTAACTTTTCAAAGCTTTTAGCTGTCAGATGTGAGCGGTCAGTCGGCACCAAAGAAGCCATGGGGCTACATATAGGTCTTATCAATGGTCTCTTCCTATTGGGTTTTCCAGTCACTACCACGAACAAAGATTTTAAAATCTCCCCTCCTCGCTGCATGCCCTGCTCACCGTAATTTACGAAACTTGATTATCCTAAAAATATCTTATGATGTGTACAGAGTATGTAACTCATCATTATGTGGCCTCCTCCACTCCCCAGCAGCCTCGTTCCTTTTTGTACCAAATATCTTTGTAAAAATCTTATTTTTGAGTACCCCCAATATGTTGTTTCGTCATTTAAGGTAAGAGACCACGCTTTACACCCATGGAGAAAAATCCTTCACAGTGATTAGTTTAGTTGCTGGAGAACTTAGTGTTGTGTTGTAATGACCCTGACTGAAAGAAAAATATATTTTTCAGAAATTACATTTATCACGAGTTTCATGAATTATCCAGTTATCAACCTGACCTAACCAATCACTATTGTAAAGATAAAGAGGGTTGTTCCCTGTAGTTTTATTATTTTATTTTAATTATTTTAAAGAGTAAATGGCTGTTTACGAAACACGTTTACCATGCTACCACGTTATGCAGTTTTTTCCCCTGTACGCTTTTGATCCATATCTTCGTGAGGTTTTGAGCTTTGGTTTATTCCTTTTATGCACTTTAGATGTTATAAAATGCACGTTAAATACCCGCCTTTCTTGACTGTTTATCCTGAGGTAAGTGTTTCCTTACGGGTCATTATTTGTCCACGCTAATGGGGGTGCATTTCCTGACCTTATACTTTGCTCATCCAAGGATAATTAGTGTAATTAAACACGTATAGCCCAGAAGGGTAGTACATAAGATGCTATGCCAAAACAAACTTGCAATTTTACCAAGTTTTCTGATTCCAACATACTGCTGCGATTCCCCTACACGCCATATTTTATATTTTTAAGTGGGGTGGAAAGGGACGCGAGCTAAGGTTGGTATTTTTGCCATTTTTATATCAATTAGTTTTTAGGTAAAAAAAAAGTATTACTACAATATATGAGCTCAGTTAAATTTACTACACTTTATAATCTCATTAGTTTTTAAATACTTGTTTTGGTCATCCTGGAATTTGATGATGGAATTTTTTTTATCTTTATTTAAAACTGTTATTATTACATTCCTTTGACCTATATATAAAAGCGGTTGACATTAATATATGTAGAAAATTAAAAAATATGTACTGAAGCAATATTTTATTTATTTTAACAAACAAAAATATTGTATATAATAACTGTAAAAATACTGGCCTTAGCTCACCCCCCTGTACCCCTGTCCCTAAAGGGGGAGAGTGTAGTGAACGCAAGTTAAGGCCTGTGTTTTGGAAATTTTTACAGCGATACATTTTCGGCCAAAATAAGTAAAATATTTCTCCAGAATAAACATAGAATTTAAGTTTCTTCACATTATATCAATAGTTGTTGAATATCCGTCATTAGTATAGCGGCATTAGATGAAAAACTTTAAATGTAGAGGAAAAGTTGTCACTAAATTACAAGATACCCTTGAAAGACATTCAAGAACTGTTAAGGTCGACATGTGAAGGAAATAGAACTCTATATTTCTACTGGAGGAATATTTGATTTATTTTGATCAAAAAAAGTTTTGATAAAATATAATATATTTAGCACGGCGTCTTACTACCCGTTCGGGTTATATGCTTTAAGTACTAATTACGCTAATGGACTAGGAATTAGGAAGGGTGAATTAAAGGAAGTGAACCTGCATTTGCGTGGAGGGAGAGTGGAAAACCATTTAGGAACCCCCTTCCCCCCAGTTCACCCGACTGAGATTCGAACCTCGATCTCCCCGTCCTCAGCAGTCGAGCTCAACATGACAAGCGCGTTAGCCAACTACGCCACCGAGGCGGGTTTTTGATAAAAGAAGTGTAAAAATACTGCCCTTAACTCTCGTTTGCTCCCCTCTCCCCTTGAAGAACTGTTGCCAGGAAGACCAGTGAGACAAAAAGTTCCATCTCATGAAGATACGACCAACCTAAGAAGGGGAAACCTTCTAGCAACCATTTCAGTCAGGACTCAAACCCTCCATATCCTGTGCTCAGGGGTTAGCACATCCGGCCACATTTGTTTTGCTGCTTCCATGAAGGGGCGGTTAGAGGTTATCCTCTCCACATGAAAAGCCCCAATCTTTCCTCTATCATCTCTGTTCATCTTGAGAGGAGGAGGGTTGCGCAGGTCTCGCCTCGGGGCATCGGGACATCTGCCGCCACGAAATCTGCTCCGTTATCCCGGAGTTGGAGCCGACACTTCATATACGGTGGCAATGAGCAGATACATTATTATTATTATTAGCACCGCGTCTTACTACCCGTTCGGTTTATACGCACTTACGCTAATGTGTAATGGTAGGGTGACTGTGAGATGAAATGGAGGACCTACAGTTTAACGTGGGATCCGAACCACGGTGGAGACCTGGCATTCCCCACATTCACAAGATGTCTTTTCAGAGGTGAAGGAAGGGTTTGGTAATCAGATAAATCTGTTCCGGGACCGAGGATTGAACCCCGGCCGCCAGCACAGAAGTCTGACACCTTACCCCTAGGCCACCAGGTCACCGGCCAGATACAATTGGGAGGGTATTTTATTTGCAGTGAATCTTACTACCCTTTTGGGGCTACCGTATGCTTATACTGATGGACTACGAATGAAGAGGGTATAGTTAAGAAGAAATGTACACACATTTGTGTTGAAGAAGTGAAGGAAACCATTTTGAAAGAAAAAAAAACCACTTGCTACAGACGATCGGTGTTTTAACGCCGATCTCCCCGTCATCAAAATACTCATCGAGGTCGTTGATTCTCTTATGATACATATTAGTAACATTTGTATATAGTCATTATAAAAGCCATTTATAAAAAATTAAATCAAGCACGCAGGCTTAACATTTCACTCGTTGGTACATTTAATCTAAATTCCACCTGCCCGACATGTGTTGTTAACTGAGGATGATAAGATTAAGTTAAAATAATAATTTAAACTAAGATACGAACGCTTGTAAGTTATCAAAGAATCTCGATAGTTTCAAAGACAAAAATTGGGGTCAAACCCTTTAAAAGGTTGGATAACTGCTTTAGGCCATTCGACCACTCAAGTGGGTCACCTGGTTTGCTTTTGGCATGGATATCAGGGTTTGAAACCCGGCTGAAAGAACTGTAGTTTTATTTTCCTAGTAAATTCTCCACACTCTATGCACGAAAATGTCAATACATTTTCATTCCTTGTGTTTCCCTTTCATATCTTCTGTATCCTTAATTATTATTATTATTATTATTATTATTATTATTATTATTATTAGCACCGTGTCTTACTACCCGTTCGGGTTATACGCACTTACGCTAATGTGTAATGGTAGGGTGATTGTGAGATGAAATGGAGGACCTACATTTTAACGTGGAATCCGAACCACGGTAGAGGCCTGGCATTCCTCACACTCACAAGATGTCTTGTCAGAAGTGAAGGAAGGGTTTGGTAATCAGATAAATCTGTGCCGGGACCGAGGATTGAACCCCGGCCGCCAGCGCAGAAGTCTGACACCTCACCCCTAGACCGCCAGGTCACCCTATCCTTAATTAAATACGGAATACAATACAGCGCTTACTTATATCTTATTTTTATTTGTGATTAGTACCTTACTGTCATTGTATATTTGACCCCATTTGACGTGTTTAACAGGGAAACAAACTAGTGACACTCAGGAGGCTGAGGTATCAAATATATGGGCAGTGTACGAACCCTAGCCTTTGAAAGAGGGGCACCACTGCTGGAATGTTAAATGGACTTCTCTTGTACACTCACAAAAAACATCACATGCAAGCATTCGAGCGGCAGAAATCTGTGCCCGTCACTTGCCACCTGCCGGCCTTTCCCTCCTCCCCCCCCTCCCCTCTTCCTAACTCGTCCCATCAACCTTCACCTCCTTGAATGTCTGCTCGCCTGGTCCACACCTGCCTCAACACATCTCTCCTGCGTCCTCGTGCCTGAGTGGTTTGATAGGTTTGTTTGTGAGGTTACCTTTTATCAGGATTCTTCGGGGATGTAATTAATTACAAGATAAAGTTTACATTTTGGAAAATGAACCAGCATTTACTTAGAATGAGGCAAGAAATTCGTATAGTGGGGGTTCATAAAGCGGTCATCACGTTAAAAGACTGAGGTCGATGTCGCTTAATTAAGCCTATGTACTGTAGCCCCATGGCTTCTTTGGTGCTGACTGACGGCTTTGAAAAGATACCAGACCAAATTATGTATCCCTACGCCGAACCATATGATCTGCAAAAATATGTGTTTAGCAGCTGTCACTTCTGACAGTCATCATTTAGGTATATACATAAATGTTGACTGTCAGAAGTCAGCGGTGAACTGTCAGTCAGCACCAATGAAGCCGTGGAGCTACTGTATTATATCCGGGCTATTAACATATTTACACCAGTGGACTAGGGATACGTAAGACATTTTATAGGAAGTTAATAGACAATGCCCTTATTTTAGTGGAGTGATAGTAGGAAACCAAAAAGGAAATAAACAAACACCTCAGTATATATAGCCTACCAAAATTTAAACACCTACCCTCTAAGTCACTGGCAGGCCAGACTAAAAGAGACTTGCATCCTAGTCCTTGCATCCATCTTTGAGATTATGTACTAATTATATTTAGTAATGATTATCTCTTATATATATATTCCATTATTATACTTTTATATACTTGTTAAACATGTTTTTCAAAGCAGATAGCCACTACTGAAGTAAAGATTGGTCTCAGCTCTATTACAACAGGCGGTTTTCTCTTAACTTATTTCGAGTCACCAATTTATTCGTCCACGAAATCAATAAGAGTGGTTGCGACATGAAGCAGAACAAAATATAGGTACAGGGACCAGGTGGTAAAATGTTTCTTAAGTAGCGAAAATTACTATCATCATTCATTTTCTATTTACCACCGGAAATAATCAGTCTTGCTTTCTAGCGATATAGCTTGAACGTATTTACATGCGTTCAATTATTTAGTACCTATTTTAAATTTAAAGAACGTTTATTGTTGTTTAAAAAGATGCATTTATTAAAATATAATCATGTGTATAAATTCTATCATATATTTATTTCTGGTTATTTAAATGATACGAAGGAATAGGTGTTTGAAATGAAAATAATTTTCACACCAACTTTATTTATTGTTTTTTTATTTAATTCAATTTCATATTCTTACTGCTCTTAACTTAAGGTGCTAGTGCAGAGAGAGTTAAGTTTTTATAACTAAACATTATTTTGACCGAAATAAATAATATATTGATCCAGGAGAAACATAAAGTTTATTTTTATTAATATGTCAACCTCAAAAGTTCTTAAAATATCTGCATTTATGAGAATGAATAAGCATGTCGGCATTAGATGAGAAACTTTTGAAATGAAGATAAAAAATTGTCAAATTCCAGGTCACCATGTGAAATAAAGTTAAACTCAATGTTTTTTACTGGAGAACTATTTGATTTATTTTGACCAACAAAATATTTGGTTATAAAAACTGCAAAAATACTGTCCTTACTTTGTATTCCCCACACTCCCACCTTAATATATACTACATACTTACTTTTCGTTATGTGAACTGTTTGAATCAACTGATTATTTCAGCACACGACATATAAAATAAACTTCCGTTAGCTGATCAGACCTCACCATATAAGGATAAACCCTCTTTTCCTTATTGATAACTGTTAAGTTTTTCTGTCGTTCCGGGAAATGAACATAGGACTCTTCCTTCACGATCCTGACTGACCGAAGGCCTCTTTTATGCGCTTTGCAGTGGCGGATCCGCTAGTACCAATTATAACATGCGTTTTTCAAACGCTACCACTGTAAGCGAAGTAGCTGGGCGCGCAGTGATACCAAGCCCAGCACAAATCCTCAGTTCCGAGTTCCATATACTTGGTCTTTCTTTAACCTCCTCGATGAAACGTTCAGTATTGAATTCTTCCATATTCGAACACAACACAACCTCACACGTAAATAACAACCAGTAAACTGGCGGAAGGGCACCACTAAAGTTGGTGCAGTTCAGTTGATATGTGAGCTGACGGCAGACCATGACTGCTTGTATAAAAGTTGCTAACTACCAGCGGCTGGAATTACAGAACGCGGCGGAAGGCTTACCTCTATCGCGTGTATAAATCGACTCATTTAACTCAATTCACTTAAACAACGTGGTGGCCCAACAACCACGACCGCAACCGAGTGCATAAAAGAGCCCTAATAGGGCCCCTACACGATCGGTCAGACTGTCAGTCTTAGGACAGTATGCATAAGTACTTACAACGAGACCTTACACAGTCAGTCTTCGTATCATTATTTTGATCAGTCTCAGCTCCTACATGCCCCGTGCAACAACATGGATGATAATAAAAAGGCGTGGACTGTCTTTGTTTGCTGCTGAGACTGAAGGAAATGCTGACAAGTGCACGCACACGGTCAGTCATACTGTCAGTATGTTGTGCCTCACTGTTCAGTCGGCCCTTGTATCTTTCCTCCACACTTGCACCGGCCGCTCCAACCACCCTACCTATCGCCTGGACCGGCCCACAGTCCATGTTCTCTAAGCCGTTCGTGACGCTTCCACCTCTATAGTCAGCGCCAAAGAGAACTCGCCTTCCTATTGGCTCGCTTGGCAGAACCACCGTTACGAAAGATCGAACTAAAGTGTCATTTTTTAAAGAGCGATTTTGTTGAGACTCCTTTTCACCGCTCCTATCTCCCACCACGACTCACGTTGCCGGGACTACTTCCTACATCCCACCGTGACTCACGTTGCCGGGACTACTTCCATACCTCCCACCGTGACTCACGTTGCCGGGACTATTTCCTACATCCCACCGCCGCGACTCACGTTGCCGGGACTATTTCCTACCTCCCACCACCGCGACTCACGTTGCCGGGACTACTTCCTACCACCCACCGCGACACACGTGTTGCTGGGACTCCCTCCTTATACCCCTCAACTCTCTCCATCGGCTGGTCCTCGTCATCGTGGTTCCACGAGATGGTATACACCCACCGCTCCGACAAAGCCCACCCACGGGACCAGTGCCTAGCCACCAACGTCACCAGGAGACTGCACTTCGAATGATGCAACCCGCTACACCCGAAGACGCAGTTGGGGATGAAAAGTATTACTGTTCAGTCTCTCTCACCACTTGCAAGACTGATGGACTGACACTGATGTGATCAAAAAATTCGGATCACATCAGTATTTTAGTCAGTCAGTCCATCGTACTGCCCCTAAACTATCAGTCAGACTGTCAGTATTAATTATTAATACTGGCATTCTGATCGTATAGGGGCCCTATAGAGACTGTCTGACCTGATGGCATAAGCTTATGGTAAATTTTAAACAACTGAGTTAGTATTCATTTGAAGAGATAATGAGAATCATCTCTTGTAAGAGGTATCTCTTACGGGCAAGATTACTATGGCATTGTTTCTAAGCGTTGTCAACCATCTTAGAGAAAATTCGAGGGATCGAATCTCGATGGCATCAAACATTTTTACTCATTACGTGATGGGGAGGTGTGATTCCTAGCTTACTAAAACTCTCGTCCAGGCACTAATATACCACATATTTAGTTTAAATCATTAAAAATGTTTGTAGAACACTGAGTTTTAAGTATATACCACACTGCCGCGATATTTCTAACACCAGTCCCCCAGGCTTGCAGTCGGTCCTCTCACCCAAACCCAAGTAGTCCTCGTGAATAAAAATAAACGTGAGTTAGAACGTTGTTTCAATCAGTTGGCAGTATAATTACTCTCCATTGTGGTAAGGGGGTAGGAGTACCTCGTATCCGTGTCAAGTTTCTTAGAGAGCTCCCAAACAGGCTTTCAAACAACTACAGACCAGTTTGAATTGGAAGGGCCTTTTATAAAATACAAACAATATTTTTTCTATCAACATTAATTACATTTTGATATGTTATTGACGTTATTTTATAGTTATTGATAACATAGATCGAAATTGACAACTGAATATAATAGTACTTGACATTAACTTACGTTAAAGTTGATCTTTTAGCTTTTCTAGTCTTAATATAAGGCCCTTTTTTTATAATAATTGGACTATTAACTTCCTGTTGGATCCAGCCCGTTCCTGGTAAAGACGGGGCCATGCACAAGTGGCACATTCCACTCGAGGACAACTGTTCATCAATTAAGGGCGCTGTCTATTTGAAGGGAAATAACCTCACAATGCGGTATTTCTTCTAGCAGTTCTAAAACATTAAAACCGCTTAAACATTCCTCAAATATCTTATAAATTTTCTCTGACGATAATGTTAAAATATGAATTCACTGTTTTGAGGAAAGTTGAATGTATGTTTCTATCCGTTAAATTTGATCTCAGAACAGCGAAATTTCAAGCAAAAATTCTTTGAAAACTATCCTTCTAGATTATGATTTTTTTTTAACCTTTTCATAAATTAAATTAACTATAATATGGAGTAGCTTAATGTTGATTCCCACCTTGACCATGACCCATGACCTTTCCAATCCATTTGTGTGTGAATGATAATTTTAAATAACAGACAACTTTTTATTTTTGCACCGCTTCTTACTACCCGTGTACGCCTATGCGCTAATTACACTAATGTGCTAGGGATGTAGAAGGTTTAATTTAAAAGAAGTGTTCCCGGATTTGCGTGAGTGAAAATTGGGGAACCATTTAGGGGAAACCACCCTCAGTACAGCTGACCGGGATCGAACCCTAATATTCCCGTCATCGGCAGTCTAGTCTTGTATAGTGACGCCTTAGGCCATGTGGCCACCAAAGTGGGTCACTTCTTTTAAATAAACTGTAGCTTTCACTTTTCTTGTATAATAAATATCATTACCGATGAAATAATACTACAACTAAAGCATAAGGAATGCCAGGTCTCCATCGTGGTTTGGATTCCACGTTAAACTGTAGGTCCTTCATTTCATCTCCCAATCACCCTACCATTACACATTAGCGTAAGTGCGATATAGCCCGAACGGGTAGTAAGACGTGGTACTAATAATAATAATAATAATAATAACTAAAGCATATTTTTATCAATATTGGACGGAAAAGAATATTTTATTTTTTCTAAAGGTTTTTGTCAGGAGAATACTTACTATACTTTGATATCTATTTAATATGAGTGTATTTGTAAATAAAAGATTGATATCGCCTTTGAATGTTTATTTTGTATGAAAGTAATGTAAAATCGATACAAAGCGCACAACAGAAGAACACACACACAAAGCGAACAAAATTATTTCCTCCCTAATTGGCTTCCCTTTCTATTTAAGGGTGAATGAATCTACCAACTGAAATAAATGTTCTAAAACACATGTTTTTTTATATATATAACTCTTGATTATTTATCTTTGTATTTTCATTAATCATATCGTCTGTATCTAAAGACGCAAGCTATTACTTTTGTTTCGGTAAATTTTTCTTTTGATATTTTTAATTAGGCTTTTGAATAGCATTTAAATTGTATTTTTATTTTATATTTTTGTTCTTTTGATTTGAAAATCTTATTTACTAGTTAAAGGTGAATTGATTTAATATGGAACTATGTTATTTTCAATAAAATATATCAATTTTGACTAGATATATCAATAACATGATAGGCTATGTAAACTTTTGCAAGCAATCATTTTGGTGTTTGTATAGTAGGGTTAATCTCTTTTGCATTAAGATTTTTTTTATCAACTATTCTTATGTAAAATTAAAATTAAAATATTAACTCTAAGCAATTACTTTTTAATGTTTTTATTAATATCAATTTTTATTACTGTATTTACTTTATTGACTTGGTAGTTCCTGGATGAGAAGAACACCTTCAAGCATTAATTATTATTATTAGCACCGCGTCTTACTACCCGTTCGGGGGTTATACGCACTTACGCTAATGTGTAATGGTAGGGTGATTGTGAGATGAAATGGAGGACCTACAGTTTAAAGTGGAATCCGAACCACGGTGGAGGCCTGGCTTTCCTCAGATTCACAAGATGTCTTGTCAGAGGTGAAGGAAGGGTTTGGTAATCAGATAAATCTTTGCCGGGACCAAGGATTGAACCCCGGCCGCCAGCATAGAAGTCTGACACCTTAGCCCTAGACCATCAGGTCACCTTCAAGAATTAATTGGAAATAAAATAAATGGCTTATATTTAACCTAAGTATCTGTAAAATAATCAAACTAAACTACTCATGATATATCAAAAACCTACTGGATATGGAACTCAATTTTCTTCTGCAAAAAAAATAATCATAATAATATGGACTGTAACTCCTACTACATCATTATAAATATAGTTCAGAATTCTTTTTACGTAACTTTTAAAATTCTAGGGATTCACTTTATTTTCCTTAGGTCTACACTCTTTTGAAAGACTTTTACTTTCAAAATCTAGCGAACTAAATTACCTAGCGGCCCAAAGCAATACAAGTTTTCCAATCTCACTTATGCAAGTTTTTTTGTATAAGATGTAACGTTAGAAAACTAATTACAACTATGGGGGATGTGCTCTAAAAAGTGTGGGAACTTGAGAACTCGTATGGTGAATAAAACCAGCCCATACATCAGATCAAACAAGATAATATACAACCCACGCCGTGGTCTGAACTGCATATGTAAAAGGGGATATACCTAATAAATATTTATAAAATGCACTTAAAGTGGAACGAGATTCTCCGAATTTCCTGTTCACGGAAATACAGCTCATTTAGGCTTCCCTCCCTCACGCTTGTATCATTATAATACTCAAATCAGGATATTCAAATCATATTCTGGAAGGGGGGTAGGGGGGGGGAAGGTGAGGTCGTATCATGTCGTACATTGAACTTGTGAGCTTATTCAGATGAGCTTGGTTGGAATTATTTTCCAGACAGAATTAACTATTGTGTTGAGGTGAGATAAAGCACTGATAGAATCAGACGAACGGACGGTGTAGGGGACTTAAATCAGGGCTGGTGCCAGGGTTTCATGCGACCTAGGTGAGTGTAAAATTTGCACCTCAGTTGTATTCTCTGAGATATAAATAAACCGTTCCCATACATTACCAAATAAGAATAATAGGCTGCCAAATTAACGGTTGTAAAAATTAATTAATTAATTAATTAATTAAAAATGACCCGCCTCGGTGGCGTAGTTGGCTAATGCGCTTGTCGTGTTGAGCCCAACTGCTGAGGACGGGGAGATTGAGGTTCGAATCTCGGTCGGGTGAACTGGGGGTGGTTTTTCCTAAATGGTTTTCCACTCTCCCTCCACGCAAAGGCGGGTTCACTTCCTCTAATTCAACCTTCCCAATTCCTAATCCATTAGAGTAATTAGTACTTAAAGCGTATAACCCGAACGGGTAGTAAGACGCGGTGCTAAATATTATTATTATTAAAAATGGATGGTGACTCCCACCCTCTCCCCCTAATTCAATGTGTCAAAAAATATTTTCCCTTCTCTTTTTTATTAACATTTTCGGAAGCGTTTAGTTAAATAGGGCAAATAAAAGTCATTCTGTGACAAAATTACCCTGAATGTTATAAAATCATAAACTCGATTATGATGTATTATATAAGATATTTAGATGTTATACAGAAACCCCATGGATTCTTTGGTGCTGACTGACAGCTTTGAAAAGTTACCAGACCAATTTATGTATCCCTACGCCAAACCATATGATCTGCAAAAACATGTGTTTAGCAGCTGTCACTGTTGACAGTCAAAATTTAGGTATATACCTAAATGAATCAGATAGCCGAAGCAATCAACTATGCATTTTAGTGAGGATAGCACCACTTAGATATCATATTCTGAAAATTGAAAAATGACACCTGGACACGGGAATCGAACCCGGGACCTTCGGATTAGTACGCCAATGCTCTTACCACTGAGCTATCCCGGGCTCGATTCCCGTGTCCAGGTGTCATTTTTCAATTTTCAGAATATGATATCTAAGTGGTGCTATCCTCACTAAAATGCATAGTTGATAGCTTCGGCTATCTGATTCATTNAAAGGGACGAATCCTGGATAGCTCAGTGGTAAGAGCATTGGCGTACTAAGCCGAAGGTCCCGGGTTCGATTCCCGTGTCCAGCTGTCATTTTTCAATTTTCAGAATATATACCTAAATATTGACTGTCAGAAGTCAGCTGAGAGCTGTCATTCAGCACCAAAGAAGCCATGGGGCTACTTTACATTTATTTAAAACCAAAATAATTATGGGCTTATTTTATTTAAATATATTTTCGTAAATTTATATTTTCAATTTTTTTTCTAAATATTCCCCTAGGATTTTTGTACCCTAGGTGACCACCAAGGTTTTTCTAAGCCCTATTGAACTGCTCTGACTCTGATGTGAAAGTTTGGGAGTTGTTCCCTGGCTGGATGCACCGAGGTATTCAGCCCCCCCCAATTACCCGTTTGAGGTTGTTTTCTCCTCTTCTCTTTTATTTAACACTATATTGAAATTTCCTTAAATTTTACTCACATCATCTTGTTTTCTGAGACCCCTGAGCGAACCCATCTCACGACCCGGGAATTTAGATACAAGACTACACTAAAACAGTTTTCTGGGGTATTCATTTGACATCACTGAAATTATGCTCAGATTGATAGTTATTTTAAACTTATACTTTAAAATTATGCTTATTCGATTTTGATTTACTTTCTATAATATGCGGTGCTAATAATAATAACAACAACATAATCACTTGTATGGTTTTATATGTTTGATATAAAGTAAATTGAGAAAAAAAGTTTGTAATAAATAAAATGATATAACAGTAGGAAAATAGTAGAGCACAAATAAATGTCGAAACACTAACAATCATTTACACACACTTATATATTTCGAAGCTATAATAACATGTTTGTAAATGTGTGTTCGTGTTTTTACTTATATATTTGTGTTCTATTATTTTCCTATTGTTCTAATATATTTATTTTAAATGGTTTTATGACATTTGAGGTCGAGTTGTCGGCAAATAACTTTAATTATAATCTTCCGAAAATGTTAAAAGAAAAGTATGGGAAGAGTGGATAGTATTTTCGCATACATTTGTTAAGAGGAGGGGCGGAGGAGGAGTTCCACTTATTCTTGGCTTATTTATCTTTTTTTGTAATCAGTTTATCTTTTCCTTGGTATTTGGGCACCTTATTATCACTGATTTGCTTCACGTAGCGCGTGTGGTTTATTTTATACTGTACAGAGTACAACCAGGGGCGCAAATTTTAAGTCTCATCCAGGGTGTATGAAACCCTTACATGCCGGTGTGGCAGGATATATTTAGACTGGGAAAATTTTAGGTAGTTGTTCTTTGTCAACGCCGCCTGTCAATACCGCCCTTTTTTAATCTCTTTGTCAACGCCGCTATGTAGATTTTAGGAAATTTTTAGGTAGTAGCTCTTTGTCAACGCCGCCTGTCCATACCGCCCTTTTTTTTAAAATCTCATTGTCAACGCCGCTATATAGTTCTTAGGACATTTTTAGGTAATAGCTCTTTGTTAATGCCGCCCTTAGGAATTGTGGGTGTGGGAGGGTGGACATAAGTCAGAACTCATTTGTTAGTATATCTTTTGGACGTTCATTAATTTGGGTTCATATATATTGCATATATTGTTAATGCAGTGTAATGTTAACTTAAGACATGGTTAAATGTAAGAGAAGGCTTATGCCTTAATTTCTCCGTGTAAATAAAGACAGCAATAATAATAATAATAATAGGTTAGGTGTCAAATAGTCTGGTATGCCACTGCTCAAACCAGTATTTAATATAGGCCCATATAAATATTCAAAAGCTTTTGACATGATAATATGCTTATTATTATTATTATCACCGCGTCTTACTACCCGTTTGGGTTATACGCACTTACGCTAATGTGTAATGGTAGGGTGATTGTGAGATGAAATGGAGGACCTATAGTTTAACGTGGAATCCGAACCACGGTGGAGACCTGGCATTCCCCACATTCAATTATATGCTTATTAATTGCCTTTATTTTTTTCCTTTTTAAGATAGGAATTTAAACATACTGGTGTTGATGTGGTGAAGGATTTGGTAAATAACTAACGTGTTAAAGGTTGAATAAAGTTTAGTATGACTTTGATAGGAAGAAGAGTAGAAGTTAGTTACTAAAACAATGTTAATATATTCATACATCAAGTCATGTCATCTACAGATGTTACTTTTGATAGATATTATCAATACCTATCAAATAACACAAACAATTTAAGAAAATGTTATCAATGCTATTCCCAAAGAAATATGATTTGATTCTCCCTGCTGTTCTTCTAACCAAGATCAGGGTACAACCAGGGCTATGGGTACAGCCAGGGTTATGGGTACAGCACTAATATCCTTGAACACGAATTTCCTAGTCAACATTGAGATTATTAGACGCTGTTGAGTGTCAAAGAGATGCCGTTCTTTTGAGTCCTTGCATTCAGACTAATAATATCCTAGACCAATGTTTTCCGCTTACACCGGCGCTGACGATGAATCACTCCACTACTTATAATAGACGTCGTAATCAGTTCAATACGGATAATTTCCTAGACATTTCTCATGAAACATAGGTTGTGCTACCACCTCGGATAATATGAAACCTCAGATGATCGGGTCTAAGATAATATACTATAAGCAGGGGGAGGGAGGCATTCGAAACAAACTTAACCCCATGGAACGTATTAGTTATAAAACGATATCTACTTTTTCTCTTTTTAACTCTAGCTTGTTTCTATTATGTACATATTCTCTTCCCCCTTCTATTTTTGATTTTTTTTATAGAGCATCAACACAAGGATTATTAGTGACTACAATCCTTTCCCTTTATTTCCAACCCCATCTTTTAATATATGTTTTACTCATTACACAATCCTAAACCATGTTTTTGTTCGTCCTTTCATGTCGGAACACTTGATCTGAACTTGGTACTATATAGTAAGCTACTATTAGCAACTCTCATACTAATTAACAGCGACAGTATCTTTACATTACGGGCATTACTTTATAAGCAGGTTTTACTGTGACATGAAGATGTACTAGGTTTTCAAAATGGTTGGCCAACCACGCGTCTCAACCATTTATCTTCCCGGTGTATTTAACGTAAGCTTTCTAAACACACAAATTGTATCAGCAGATGACTTACAGACTTACTCGAACTAAGAGAGTACTGCTAGTTATGCACAACTCACACTGGCTTATAAATATTTAATGAAAAGCAGTTCGAACCCGCAAAAAAAAAAAAAGTAAATACGTTAGGATTTTGTTAGGAAGAAACCTTAAAAACATATAATTAATGATTTTTGTGGTAATACTCGTAAATTATAATCTTTTTATAGGTATTGATAATATTTATAAAAAGTGACAGCAGCAAATTAGAGGTTCCGACGTATGAATACGTGAAAGTAGATCTAGTAGATTTTATAGCCTCCAGATAAGATTTTTCTTCTCCACATCGAAGGTCGCAACGCGTCACTCTGTTATCAGACTGAATTGTTGGTGATGGGGGCTATCGGGGATCAAATCTGGTGTCCTGGGAGCGTATTTTCCCAAAGTATCTCCCACTCACCATTCAAATGTTGGTACATTTGGTAAACAATTACACCTTCCAAATATATAATTAGAGTAATTAATGTATGCCTATAACTAAGCTAGCCATATACCTTGGTTGTGAAATTGGGACATTTTTGGAACATTTTGGGGGTTGTGTTGGTTCTTGTTAGGGGGCCATACCAGGTTGGTCTGTGGGGTGAGGGTAAGCTTTGACAGGGGTTTCCAGGCCATCATGGACGCCAGGAAGTAATAAAATAATAAATGTATAAATTCTACAAGACATAGACACTAACCAATTAACAATTAATAATGAACGGCACGACATTACCTCAGGATCACAATGGAATGGTTTGAACGACAGTGTAACTTTTTTAAATGTATTTGTTTGCATAAAGAAATGAGCAGGCCACTAGATAAAGTTCATGAGGCTGACGGAATAACTCAGAAGCAGTAGGGGGGGGGGGCATAGAGATTGAGAGGCGAGGGAGAGCCTGTC
>CABFOW010003812.1:41170-66948 GCA_902141385.1 Timema californicum
AGGTTCGAATCTCGGTCGGGTGAACTGGGGGTGGTTTTTCCTAAATGGTTTTCCACTCTCCCTCCACGCAAATGCGGGTTCACCTCGTCTAATTCAACCTTCCCAAATCCTAATCCTTTAGAGGAATAAGTACTTAAAGCCTATAACCCGAACTGGTAGTAAGACGCAGTGCTAAATATTATTATTATGAAGTACAGTAAATTTAAAAAAAACTGAAAAAATATTGACCTTAGCTCGCGCTCCGCTCCAACCCAGTCTACTCAGCTGTTTTCAACTTTCTTTTGTTCGCGTGCCCTCATTTATAATTTATTCTCAACTTTGTAACCCCCCCAAGGTTGTTGGTGCATAATGTAACTTGTTATATTCTATAATCTACATCTAAGAGAGAGATAGAGGGGGATGGAGAGAAAACAAATGGCATTTCAGATCACATGTCATTTTGTCCTGGCCCTTTTGTGTCTATTATGAGATAATTATAGGTGTGTATATATATATAATATATTTTTATTTAACAGGATGTCCAGTGACCTGGGAAACTTGAGAAACAGGAAAAAGTCAGGGAATTTGCATGGTCAATGAAAAGTCATGAAAAATTAATGGAAAATGATCAAATTTCTAGAATTTTCACGTTTTCACTAAAATAATAAGCAAAATTGTATTAAAATAGTCAAATAATTTTGTTTTCTTGTTATAACTCATCACGAATCTCTTTTAGCACAGTTGTCCCTGTTGAGTGTACTAATCTCAATTCTCAAAGGTAACATGTGATGTCGTATAGTCCTTTCACCCCTCTATCAGATGTCTTTAGCCAAAGTTGAGTCAATGTTATGCGCATGCGCGAGAATTCAAATACGATATATAGGAAGAAGAAACTATAAAATAATGTGTCTCGCAACAATTTTAAACTGTAAAGGTGCAAAGGAATATTTAATGTTACAAGATAATTTCACTGAAATCTAATTTAGATCGCAATACTCAATAACCCATCGCTCTGCGATGAAGTCCTTATCCCATTCATAGTGAGACACAATAATTTAAGAATGTATGTGGCCGAACATATTAGGATCACTGAAGTGGTTATGACATCTTAAAATGATTATTTTAAAATTTGTTGTATTAAAAAAAAATATGGTAAAATATTTTCACTAATTTTAATTCCACTGTTAATTGATATTGAAAAATACAGAAAAGCTCACATGATGTGAACTCTTGTTTCAAGCTTTATTAACTACTGGTATTTAAGTTTGTCCTCGCCTAGGATCTTGTAATTATTTTGATCCCCTTTAAGATAATATTTATATTTTGTGTATTTCATTTGTAGGTTTTTTCGTCCATCTCTATAGAATTCAAACGTTCTACCGTATCTGATTTTTGTTTTATTAGTTTATTACCAGTTTTAAGGCACCCCGATTCACCCCACCCCCCTCCCCTCCACCTTTTCATCCATTTCCTGGACATTTTTTTTTTAATTTCCAAACCTTTAAACTTTTAGGTTTTATAGGGTGATCCTTTAAACCAATTGGTCAAATTTTAATTTTCTCCCGTATTTAAAGGTAGATTCTTAATAGTTTTAGATAAATTTCAAGCTATAGTCAACACATTTGGGTTCTCACATCTCCATTTTGAAATTTAAAGACTTTTATGTCTATCTTATATGGTTCTTTGACGTGCCTACCTAATTTCAATTTTCAACCACACCAAAAATAGTGTTCTATATTAGTAGTAAATTACATTTCCCGTTTTTCAATTTTGAAATTCTATTTATTCAGACATCATTTGGTTATCTGAAAGGTATATCCACTTATATGCCAAACTTAAAATGTATTCAAAACTGTATTTTTTTATCTATCTGTTAAAAAATATGAGACAAAATTTCTTGAAACCTCTTGAAATTCTAGAGTACCAGTATTTCTTCTTATTAAGGCGGTCATCTTAATGGCTTACAAGTATTTAAATTGTCTACCACACTTAGAAACATTTTTATATTAATTTTTGAAACTCTTAGTTTTCCTTCAACCTATTAAAATTAAATAAAACACTTTCATTCTGTTATGGTTACGTTCTATTTTATACGATAGTTAAAGGTGTTTTTTTTATAATTTTTGTTTTGGAAATTTCCAACCCAGACGATTTCTTGTACCCCCATTTTGAATTTAAATGTTCAATATCTTCTGGTTATTTGGGTTTGAAACCTTCTTTTTAATCCAATATTTAAATCTTGTACTGAACTTAAAAAAGTACATTTTTTAAGGTTTGAAGTTTTGAGCGGAATTCCTTTTCATTTTACCTTCCTTCATTTTTAAATTTAAGGCTATTCAGACCTTCATTACGGTTTGAAGTGGTATTTACACCTGCCAGACAAATGTCAATCTTCTACCACACTGATAATTAGTGTATTATTTATTTTTTGCAATTTGGAACACCCCCATCCCCAACAATTTTCACCATACCTTACTGATAAAGATATAATATTTAACTCTAATTTTGTTATTTGAAGTGTTCCATCTACATTCATAGCAAATTTAGTTTTATACATTCCCTAAAGGATTTTTGTTTAATGTATGCTTCCACTTATATCACCTATCTTCCATTTGGGTAAAAATTGAGGTTCAATTTATTGGTATTTAAAAAAAAAAACAATCATGGAGTTTGGTTTACCAGCCTTGAAAACGCCTATATATAAAATTTCTTTAAAATTAATCTGAACATAGCAATTTTTGAAATTGTTGATACTATTTTTAGGTATTGATTTGTATTCAACCGACCAGAATTTAAAAAAAAAATTACAACAGGGTTGTGTTTAGCAGTGTTGGAAACCCCCTAAAATTGAATGTCAGCGCGTACTGACACACTTGATTTTTGGCTCTTGAAGTAAGCATGGGGAATTTTTTGTGCCACCGATTCGGCCCCTTTTAGAATATTCTAGGTTTAAGATTTTTCCCATTATTCTCAAATCCCCAGAAAAATTCCATGCCAGATTTCAAAATTTTAGCTCACTGGAAAGTACAAGAAAACCTATAGAAATAAAAACAGACGGCTACGTTATAGATTTTATATGATAGATTCCCCAATTTTATTACGAATGGACATATATGACAGGTATTAAAAATACTATATCTACTTACAAATTTACGTACGCTAAGCCATGTGATCTTCGGCAACCAATTTTTATAGATATTATTAATATATTTAAAATAAAACTAATAAAATAGTAACATTTTATCAATGTTAGCCATAATAAAGTTTTGTATTTTATAAGAGCTCTGCAATAAAAATTGGACTGGACCAAAACTAAGAAATCCCTGCCAAAAAACTCGTCACTTCGAAAGGTCAAGTTCCAATCCAACCTAATGAAAGATCTTTCTGTTGTCTCGAGACTCAAACTTGGGATCCAAAGCTTAGGAATCTTACTGATTGACCCGAGGAAGTGGAGCCATAAATAAATCCTCTGTGTATATATTTTTTAGGCGCCATGACTCCACGTATATGTCACAGGGGTGTAGACATGACGAAGCTAGGCAGAGGAAATGCCTCCACATTTGCGTGGAGTGAGAGGGAGAGCGAGGGGGGGGGGGAGAAAATTATCCAGGAACTATATCCTCAGAACATTCGGTTGGAATTTGCAAACGTCACTGGGACTAACAAAACTATATGAGTCAGACATTTAGCTCGTGGGTAAATTTCTCTAAGAAATAAACAAAGGATATGAAGGGTGTACTTTGGGGGGGGGGAGGGGAGGTAGATATGTGTAAGAAGGGGAGCAAGAGGGATGGAGAGTGAGAAGGGAGTCCAGAGCAAGGGAGAGCTAGTACCGTATGAGAATATATTTAACACGACGCAATAAAGTTACCCGAGCGTGGATTCAATTTCACGGAGACCATCCGTCCGTTCTCTCTCTATCTTTCTCTCTCTCTCTCTATCTTCCTGTGTGCTGTGAACGCAATCTGCTCTTCCTTTCGATGCCCACATCCTGCTCTACTGCAAAAATAAAATCGCAACGAACTTTTTTTTTTCTTTTTATTTAGGAGACGCGGAAGAGAATATATGGGTGGTGGTTTTTCAGTACCGTCAATCTTTCTCGTATTATTTATTACTCGTCATAGTTAGACACTAATTTATATCAATAACCCATTGGGGTAGGAATGAAGAAGGTGGAATGCTAGAGGAAAATAGCCACCCCTCGCTACACCCGTTCAGGGTTCGGACCTCCCAAAATTTACCGCCAACGTAAAGAACATCTTTATACTTACGTCTCATAATTGTGACCATTAATGTTGGTAATAATACAAGGTGACCTGGCGGTCTATGGGTAAGGTGTCAGACTTCTATGCTGGCGGCCGGGGTTCAATCATCGGTCCCGGCACAGATTTATCTGATTACCAAACCCTTAAGGTCCTCCATTTCATCTCACAATCACCCTACCATTACACATTACCGTAAGTGCGTATAACCCGAACGGGTAGTAAGACTCGATGCTAATAATAATAATAATAATAATAATAATGTTGGTAATAATAACTTTAACTGGAAAAATAAACCACAGTCTTCTATTATTTTGAAATAAAGGTGTTGGCCATCATTTATTCGATATTAAGATATGTATATTATTTCATCTCTACTTGTTTAGTTAGGAACTTGCGGGCATAGGTGTCAGCCTCATATGGTCTGCTTTGTTGGTAACGAGAAGGTCAGAGTTTTAATCCAGACAGGCAGTTATATATTCTATTTCCCTAAATGGTAATTTACTTTCCACCATGCATATTCCTCTAAGTGGATATTTGTGGGTACAATAGCCCCATGGCTTCTTTGGTGCTGATTGACAGCTCACAGCTGACTTCTGACAATCAACATTTAGGTATATATCTACATTTTGACTGTCAGACGTGACATCTGCTAAACACATATTTTTGCAGATCATATAGTTCGGCGTAGGAATACATAATTTGGCCTGGTAACTTTTCATAGATGTTAGTCAGCACCAAAGAAGCCAAGGGGCTACTGTATTTCGAATGGGTAGTTAGATGAAGATTTATATATAAATATTTATTTATATTTTCGCAACAACTATACAGTACAATTTTCACAGAGAGTGCATTTTAAAAAATGTTTATTTTTTACTGTTAAAATTTATTAAACAGTGTAATATTATTGGTATTGATAATATCTATCAAGATTGACAGTTGAAAATCACGTGACTTGATATATTAATACTTGCAAATAGATAGCTATCCTTTTCTAGGTGTCATAGAGGGCCCTTTCTCTGAATAATGGCCTGTATCAATGCGCACCTAGTGTGACATGTCGTTACTACTTCGGTCGCGTGCTGGCTTGACAACAGTCAGTGCCGTGCAAGCAGCTCTCGAAGGTCGACATGATCGATACATTCTGTTGACCTTTGTGACATTCTTTGGCATTTTTTTTTTTCGATTGATTTTCAAATAATATTTAAGCCAGACTACTCGTCATGCGGCTTTAACCGCTACTCTAATTATTCATATTTAAATGGTATGGACTAACTAGAGAGAGTTGATTACCGTCATTATTTTTCTACTACAGTAGCCCCATGGCTTCTTTGGTTCTGACTGAAAGCACACAGCTGACTTCTGACAGTCAACATTTAGGTATAGACCTAAATTTAGAATGTCAGAAGTTACAGCTGCCAAACACATGTTTTTTTAGATCATATGGTTCGGCGTAGGAATACATAATTTGGTCTGGTAACTTTTCAAAGCTGTCAGTCAGCACCAAAGAAGCCATGAAGGCTACTCTAGTAATAGTTTATCATAAAAATGGTGACCTGGTGGTTTAGGGGTAAGGTGTTGGACTTCTGTGCTGGGGGTCAGGGGTTCAATCCTGGGTCCCGGCACAGATTTATCTGATTTCCAAACCCTTCCTTCACCTCTGACAAGACATCTTGTGAATGTGGGGAATGCCAGGATCTCCTCCGTGGTTCGGATTCCACGTTAAGCTCTAGGTCCTCCATTTCATCTCACAATCACCGTAACATTAAACATTAGCGTAAGTGCGTACAACCCGAACGGGTAGTAAGACGTGGTGCTAGTAATAATAATAATTTATCATAAATGGTTGCTGTTAATTAATATTTTGTTTACTTTAAATTTACAACTAGCTTACTTTGTGCGTGAGGAATAGGAAGGTAAAATTTTATAGTAAGTAAGCCCGCATTTTCACGAAGAGAAATCGATGATTTAAAAAAAAAAGTAGTTCAGTATACTCCACCGGGATTTTAACCCTTATCTCTCCACGGAAATACATACCGGATAGAGATGATGTCTTAGCTTCATGTACCCGCTGATGGGGGTTGCAATTATTTGGGGTGGTTTTGTCTGTAAGGGTATCCATAGGTTTCATTATAATATTTCAACAATTTTTTTTATATACTGGACGAACACATAACATATTAAAAGATTATTTTATCATTTAAGTTGCTAGTATGATTAAATTGGATAAAGAAATTCAATTGTCTGCGAAAATATATACATATATACAGTTTCCTGAAAACTACACATAAATAGACTATATGTATAACATCCTTTGAAAATAATGTAAAAAACCTATAAATAATTACAAATACTTATATATGGACATAATAAAATTCTGGGGGAAGCCATGAAGAGGACTATATATATATATATATATATATATTTATATATATATATATATTGGTATATACACGATCCACCCCAAAATTGTATTATGTATATGTAAACGGCAATGTGTGTAAGCCTGGCATTCTATAACATGTATATTCGTTCTATATAATTCCTAAGTGGTTTTAGTAAAGTATGAAATAAATTTGTTTTGCTGTTGTATTTCATACTATCGGTGGATATTTACAGAATAACCAGTCATATTATATTACCGAGAACAATAGATAACCTAACCTAACCTAACCTTACCTAACTACCCTATTGGTGACCTGGCGGTCTAGGGGTGAGGTGTCAAACTTCTGTGCTGGCGGCCGGGGATAAATCCTCGGTACCGGCACAGATTTATCTGATTACCAAACCCTTCCTTCACCTCTGACAGGACATCTTGTGAATATGGGGAATGCCAGGCCTCCACCATGGTTCGGATTCCACGTTAAACTGTAGGTCCTCCATTTCATCTCACAATCACCCTACCATTACACATTAGCGTAAGTGCGTATAACCCGAACGGGTAGTAAGACGCGGTGCTAATAAAAATAATAATAGTAATAACTACCCTGTTCTAAAATAACCTAACATGACCAAATTAAATCCTAGGAATTAGGTGAACCTGCAAGAAAACGGAGCAAGACTTACATAGAACTGGATAAAAGAAATGATAACATATTCCAGGACTTCAAAAAGACAAAGGACTTGAAAATAAGTATGAAATATAACAGCAAAACTAGTTTAATTCATACCTTGCCAAAAACACTCTGGCATTTTATGGAACGCCTCAATTTTACACATTGCCGGTGACATATATATTTTTCTAGAAAAAAATATGTAGATTTGTCTATTGTAGATAATTATTTTGAGGCCACAAAAAGTGAAAACAATGTTACTTTACTTATATATGTATATCTATTGTGGAAGTAGGTATTAGATAAACTAGTAAACTTCCAAACACACGTTAGCCATTTTTAAGAACTGTAATTTATTAATTTTAATAACTACGAGTAATAAATTATGCTTTTGATTATTATTTGAAATATAGGCCTACATGTATCTATAAATGATTAAACTTTTCTTAACCACCCCAAAGCTTACGTGTACACCTTAGTGTAAAATTCATGACTATCATTGATTTTCCTGATCAATTCTAAGCCACGTACCCGATTTTATATCGTTATTTTATCATTTGGTGTGGAGAAAGCAAACACCATGATTTTTTTTCCTGTCCTGCCAATAATTCAAATCGGAACCCTTAGACTCTCAAGTAGACACACTGGAGGCTAAAGTTACTGTCTGACAGTTTAAATTTTATAAGTTGGTTCTTACTAATATATTTGTTATATCTTTAGTGGATATTCAAATCAATTTTAACATAATTATTTTTCTTGCCTATCACCCGAATGTGTAGTAAAACGTGGTGCTAATAATAATGCTAATTATTATCTAATTTTCCTGCAAAAATGGTGACCTGGTGGTCTGGGGGTAAGGTGTCAGACTTCTGTGCTGGCGGCTGGGTTTCAATCCTTGGTCCTGGCCCAGATTTATCTGATTACCAAACCCTTCCTTCACCTCTGACAAGACAACTTGTGAATGTGGGGAATGCCAGGCCTCCACCGTGAAGGTCCTCCATTTCATCTCACAATCATCCTACCATTATACATTAGCGTAAGTGCGTATAACCCGAACGGGTAGTAAGACGCGTTGCTAATAATAATAACAATAATCCTGCAAAAATATGATACAAAGCGATTTAAGAATAATAATTGAAGCTTCTGTTATTGTATATAGCTTGACTTATTTAACCCCAGATTGATTCTTAATTTTGTTCCAGGCCGTAGCAAATAAAAAAAGACCCATCATGGAATCTATTGTTTCTAACTTTGGCGCTATATCTATATCCGCGCAGCGAGTGCGTGTGTAATTTCGGAGAACATAACGTTCGCGGAGACAAATCACGGATGACAGCAGACACTCCTGGTCGAGTCTGACAGGGGCTGAGGAGGAGAGTGGGGGTTAATGGTGAGGAGAAACGGTTAGATGGGCCCATGAAGCATCGTGATGCCCTAGCCCAAGTAATGGGACAAACGCAGTCGAAATGAAACGCTTAATGGCCACGTCATGACCTTCAAATTACCGCCTTTCTTATCTTTCGCATTCCCTCCCCATTACATTCTAAAATAAAATATATGGATACCACTTTATTTTTTTATAGGCTGCCTTAAACGCAATAACATGTTATGGCGGACGTTTGTTTCCAAGTTATTATTGTCTCTGAAATTAATTTTATGGCATGCAAATTATGTGTAGTAATATAAATGTTCTTTTAAAAACTCTTCTTAAAGTGCATGTGTCAGAAAAGAGCTTGGCGTAACATCGGTAAAAGGTGAAGAGGATGGCAAAAATGACCTTCTGAGCATCAAATGATTTTTTTTTAAATCATGGAGGATCATATGTTATTTTTATTTAGTACCGCGTCTTACTAACCGTTCGGGTTATAGGTTATATGTGTAATGGTAGGGTGATTGTGAGATGAAATGAAGGACCTACAGTTTAACGTGGAATCTGAACCACGGTGGAGGCCTGGCATTCCCCACATTCACAAGATGTCTTGTCAGAGGTGAAGGAAGGGTTTGGTAATCAGATAAATCTGTGCCGGGACCGAGGATTGAACCCCGGCCGCCAGCATAGAAGTCTGACACCTTACCCCCTAGACCGACAGGTCACCCGATTCACTATAAAAAATATGTTAAAATCACTTCCTTATGTATTTAGGTTGGTTCTAAGTTTCCGACAGACATTAATTTGAAACTTAGACAAGAAAAATGTATACTTGAATATGTAATAATATGATTCAAATTGATATGATATTCAATATTGTGATGTTTATTAATATATATAGTTTGAACGTTACTTTTCTTTAATTCTATAAATAATTTTGAAAATTCTCTCCTTGGTATTTTGTGCAAACGTTATTATTTATTTCTAGCTGGAGGTAGATTTTCTTGAAGTCTAATAAAATAAAAATCGATAAAGAAAACACTTTAGTTTCTCGAGTCACGCTACGTTATGTAACGGTGAACGAAGTATTGTCGTGGCTGGAGTACTTTATTAGAGGTCCTCCTACCCCGCCCCCCCACTCCCCCCCCCGCTCATTTTAAATAATGATACCTACAAAAACTAAAAAGCACAAATGCTCTACCTGAGTTTCTTGAGACATCATTAAATAGATTATCTATTAAGATTATAGTAGAGGAATGATAGTGATTGTAAGTATTTTGAAATAACAGTTAAAAGCCATCATTTTGATTTAACGTTACAGTATTAATAAAATAAGGATTTGTTAGTTTGTTTGTTCATTTCGTAGTTACCCCGGGCAACGCTGGGTATTTCTGCTGGATAATAATATAAGATACACATTGTTATGCAACCTTACGACACCTTAGCTTAGTTGGTAACGCACCTCTTTCTAAGCTTAACAGGACCAGGGTTTAATCCCACGTTATATATTTATTTTTTTCTTTCATAGGGATGAATTGCTGGTCTATAAATTAGATGTTGTGTTAGTTCTAGAATTAAACTAGTTTGTAGCTGGTATCACAACTTAATCAGTTGGTTCAGAAAAGTCACGTAAAATTACCTATTTTTTATTCCTCCCCACCTTCTCCGCCCCCCCGCCTCCCCGTTTTAAATATAACTTAGCTCTTTATTTAGCTGGGTTTACTTTAAGGTAACTAATTATTCATACCAGGTTTTAAGGAAACTATACGAAATTTCATATCCAGGACTGATTTTGTCCCCGGTTTTCTAGATAAATTCATGAAATTTAAAATGTATAGTGATTAAATTAAAACAATATAGGCCCTAAATATATTTCTACATTTAATAGTACTATTGTATTGACTGGCATGACATGAACATCAGAACATAAGGTTATAAGGTGTATTCAGTACCATTCAAATGCTACCTACCTTCTTCGTCTCTAATTAGTTGATTAAAAATGGCTGCCCTACAAAAATACAATAAATAATAATTGTAATTTTAATCTACATGCAGTGTTTCACTTGAAATTTCTCTTACGAAATTTAAAAAAAATCAGGTAATATTCGTCAACACTTTTGAAATTCTGAAGTAAATAACAGCCAGGTGGCCCAACACAGATGTAATAATACAATGTTAAAAAGTGGAGAGTAACCATTTTTTTAGTGTTAGGTACGTCGTGGCGCTTAGCGACGCCAGAACGAGAGCGGTAATTACGGCGACGCGCTAACGCTTGAAATGTCCCCTTGTGAATCTCAGGGTGAGAGAGAGAGTCTCCTTTATCTCGGCACTTCTCAGCTTTCTACAGATGATGGAAGGGAAATTTCACGCTGATTTCCCTTGGGCCTTCACTTTTCCTCCCGACGCCCTAGATGTTTTCCGCAAATACGCGCAGTGCTGCCATCTGGAGTGTGCTATTTGATAAACACCAACTGTGGGACCGGGACTGATTACTAAATTGAAGTGAAGCAAGTGTATAATTTACCTGAATGAGTGGTTCGGGGTAGCAACCGTGCATGTGTGGCCACAGGCGTGGATTTTATTCAGCACCGCGTCTTACTACTTGTTCGGGCTATACGCATAGTTATGTACTAATAACGCCAACGAGTTAAGGATGAGTAAATATAAATTTAGAATGTGGGGAATGCCAGGCCTCCACAGTGGTTCGGATTACACGTTAAACTGTAGGTCCTCCATTTCATCTCACAATCACCCTACCATTACACATTAGCAGTAAGTGCGTATAACCCAAACGGGTAGTAAGATGCGGGGCTAATAATAATAATAATATAAATTTAGACAAAGTTTTCCATCATTTGCGTGGAGAGAGATTGTAAAACCATCTTGGGGGTGGGGGGGAACTCAGTACACCCATCTGAGATTTGAATCCCTTTCCCACTGTCATCAGTAGTCTAAGCTTTGCGAGAGTGACGCCTTAGATCATGCATCCACCGAAGCGGGTCTGTGAGGATCTGATTTATAATATTTTAATACGTGTGTGAACTGCATTAGTGGACATACAGTCAGAGACGTCAAGTTCGTTTGGCTTAGTCTGCCGGTGACAGAAGGGTCGAGGGCTAGAATCTTGGCCCGGTGTACTGAGATGGATTTACAACTCTCTCTCTTTCTCTTATGATTTTTTTAAATGTCTATTGTAAAATAAAAGTAGAAGAAAGACTGTACAGTGCACCGTAACATTTTATTTTTACTATAAAAATTTAGAAAATACAAATCTAAACTAGCTTTCTCTTTCATACCCCCATGCAATAAACACAGCCACGATTGAATTAACAAATAATCTCTCTTAAGTTTACCCAGAGTGCTACTACAATCTACCCTTAGTTGTGAATTCACATATTTGCAGAAAAAACAAAGAGTAGAACTGAAATATTATCACGTGACGAGCTCTAAGCTATTCACAATCTTTGCTCGCTCTGCACTACTAATAAAAACCATGTCAATCCTGTCCACGTTACTCGATAAATCTTCTAAGAAGATCCATTCATATTTCAAGAGCAACTGACTCAATTGGAATCCAATTGCCTTTAAAGCGAGATAAAGAGGACAGCTGCGTCTACTGTTACGAGAAGAATCAAAATAATTCTTTAATTATTATTATTAGCACCGCGTCTTACTACCCGTTCGGGTTATACGCACTTACGCTAATGTGTAATGGTAGGGTGAATGTGAGATGAAATGGAGGACCTACAGTTTAACGTGGAATCCGAACCACGGTGGAGACCTGGCATTCGCCACATTCACAAGATGTCTTGTCAGAGGTGAAGGAAGGGTTTGGTAATCAGATAAATCTGTGCCGGGACCGAGGATTGAACCCCGGCCGCCAGCACAGAAGTCAGACACCTTACCCCTATACCGCCAGGTCACCCAATTCTTTAATCGGAAAGTGGGGTTCGTCATTCTCGGTTTGATTTAATTTGTTTCGTGACACAACACAAGAATTTGAAAATATCCATCGTGATATTAATATTAAAAATTCATTCATACATTCGAAAAAAAAGATCATGTTGATTGATAATTTATATTTGTCTAGCTGTCGTTGCAATGCATCATGGGTCAAGATACAGCGTGTGAATTGCTGCGCCACTCAAAGCAGCATCCGCTTTTTTTCTCTCGGCGAGCTTGTGAATCAAGCTTAAGCCGTGAAAAGGTTGTCTGGGCAAGTTTTATTTTTATTTGGTACTAATGGCAACAGTACCATCGCGATTGACACTCACTTAGGATTAAACACAGGTCTTCTCTTTTGAGTAAGCAATAAAATGAAACTGAACTTGGCCAAAACAGTTCAATGCAATTGTAATTACGCATTCTATTCATCTAAAGATACGTTTATTACCTATTATTTTACTTTTTTTTCAGATCTGTTTAGTTTTATCGAATCAGATAGTGTTTAAATGTTTAAAGTAAGATGCGCGAATGGGTGTGCATGTACACCAGACCGCATTTAAAACTTTTATTGTGCTCCACGTCCTTCTTTATATAGGATTAGGGTGACCTGGCGGTCTAGGGGTAAGGTGTCAGACTTCTATGCTGGCGGCCGGGGTTCAATCCTCGGTCCCGGCAAAGATTTATCTGATTACCAAACCCTTCCTTCACCTCTGACAAGACATCTTGTGAATGTGGGGAATGCCAGGCCTCCACCGTGGTTCGGATTCCACGTTAAACTGTAGGTCCTTCATTTCATATCACAATCACCCTACCATTACACATTAGCGTAAGTGCGTATAACCCGAACAGATAGTAAGACGCGGTGCTAATAATAGTAATAATAATAATAATAATACAAAGGATTACTTACAAATTTATTAATACTCAACAAAACACAAAATTGTAAACACCTCTTGTATGATACAATTCTTTTTTTACACTTATGAGGATTTTAAAATTTATATTTCATGAATGACTATGACGCATCGCTCGTGGATTACACTTAGAGCTCTTATAGGCTAGTTTTAAAAAGAGGGGTAGGTCGAGGTACGAATTCCGTCCAGGGGATTAGAGTTTTATTTGTACTAAAAAAAGTTTTCCACTCTCAAACTATGCAAATGCGAATATATTTCTTCTAAATACTATTTACTTACCACTGTAGTGCAATTAATAGAATTGCTTACAGCCTGACCGGCTAGTACGGTGCTGTTGTTTCTGTTTAGTCGTGTAATATGTGCACTTTTGGTGTATTGTGTATTTCCATGATAAATATAAAGGTTATTTAAGGCGCTACTCTCGTGTTATACTAGACTGCCCGATGACAGGGAGATCGGGGATCAAATCCCGGTCGGACATACTGAGGATAGTTTTTCCAAAATTGTTTTTCAATTCCCCTCCATGCAAATGCGAGTAGAGTTCCTCTAGATTAAAGCTTTCTCATACATAACTCATTAGCCTAATTAATACAAATGCGTATAATCTGATCAGGTTGTATTATTATTATTATTATTATTACTATTAGCACCGCGTCTTACTACCCGTTCGGATTATACGCACTTACGCTAATGTGTAATGGTAGGGTGATTGTGAGATGAAATGGAGGACCTACAGTTTAACGTGGAATCTGAACCACGGTGGAGGTCTGGCATTCCCCACATTCACAAGATGTCTTGTCAGAGGTGAAGGAAGGGTTTTGTAATCCTATAAATTTGTGCCGGACCGAGGATTGAACCCCGGCCACCAAAACAGGCTGTAAGAAGCAGTGCTATAAATGTATAGACATATTAAGGATTAAGGTTTCATCTTTCACTGCAAAAACCCACAAAAGTTATTTTTTCGCGCAGAGATATGTTCTCCTGTCCCTCCCCCTCCTCCCACCATATAAGTATACAATGACACCTCACCCTACATCATCCTGCCATGTAGTTGGCTAATGCGCTTGTCGTGTAGAGCTAGACTGCCGAGGACAAGGAGATAGAGGTTCGAATCTCGGTCGGATGAACTTGGGGGCGGGTGGGGGGCGCGTTTACTTAATGGTTTACCACTCTCCTTTCACGCAAATGCAGGTTCACTTCCTCTAAGTTCAACCTTCCTAATTCCTAATCCATTAGCGTAATTACTACTTACTCGTATAACCCGAAAAGGTAGTAAGATGAGGTACTAAATAATAATAATAAAAAAAACGCAGACTGAATACAATTCAAGTGCGGTGCTAACTAAATACAGTAGCCCCATGGCTTCTCTGGTGCTGACTGACAGCTTTGAAAAGCTACCGGACCAAATTATGTATCCCTACGCCGAACCATATTATCTGCAAAAACATGTGTTTAGCAGCTGTCACATCTGACTGTCAAAATGTAGGTATATACCTAAATATTGACTGTCAGAAGTCAGCTGTGAGCTGTCAATCAGCACCAAAGAAGCCATGGGGCTACTGTACTAGAATGGAGCGGGACGGTTTCATTTGCAAATCTGGCCCATTCCATTCGAGTTTGGGTGCGTGTCGTCACGTATTTAGTGCAGTGCTGGATCTGACCTTGAAACAAGACGTAGTTAGCTCCCTCTTGCCTGGAGAGATAATACCCTCTCAGTTGGTGCGAATATGATCCATGCAGGTCCTTCTCACTACAACCCCTCACGTACTTCTCTCTCTCTTTAGCACTTAGTTCTTTGTCCCGCCATCTTTGATCTCCGTTGTGTGTACCCTGTGGAGGATATAGACTAGAGAGAAACTTAAAATAAACAAATTAAAGCAAGAGCAAGCAGTGTATAAACTGGGGAAAAAAGGAAAATAAATCTTAACCGAAGGTCTTTGAAGAGACTGAATAGTGAAAGTTTAAAAATAGATGGTAAATGTTAATATAATTTTTATAAGCATCCCATTAATCTTTTTGATATTTTTGGATCTTGGGTTTGTAACTACTTTGCTTATCTAACGTTGCTGCAACTCGATGGACCAGTTATGGTAGTATAATCAATATATAAAGCGTGCTAATTGTAGTTTAAAGGTATGGGTTCTAGAGTTGGGAAAACTCAAGTGATTTATTTAGTGAGTTCGCTTGCTACGCTCGTCTAGCTTGCTCTTAAAATTATTAGTTTGTCAACCAAAACGTAAGTGTATTCGTTGTACGATAGTAACCGTTCTCATTTTTAGGTATTAATTTCGTTAATAAACGCCTCGGTGGCGTAGTTGGCTAACGCGCTTGTCGTGTTGAGTTCAACTGCTGAGGACGGGGAGATCGAGGTTCGAATCTCGGTCGGGTGAACTGGGGGTGGTTTTTCCTAAATGGTTTTCCACACTCCCTCCACGCAAATGCGGGTTCACTTCCTCTAATTCAACCTTCCCAATTCCTAATCCATTAGAGTAATTAGTACTTAAAGCGTATAACCCGAACGGGTAGTAAGACGTGGTGCTAAATATTATTATTAATTTCGTTAATGTGTTTTTTTTGTCACCACTTCTTAATACCCGTTTGGGCTATACACACCCTTAAAGTTATTTAAACAATTATATCCACCATTACACGCCCCCCCCCCCCTACATTATTATTTTCAACACACATATTCAAGAATCATCATAGATTCTACCATAAAATATGAGTGACTATCGACATTTTTATGAGTAATTTTTAACTTTTTAAGGAAGGCGGCATGCTAGTTAGAGTGATCTTTTTTTAAAATAAAAGTAAAAATAAATCTAGTGCACGTTTAATATTTTATTTTTTATGCTTCTATTTATGACAAGGATATGTTCTCCACAATGTCATGTGAAGGGCAGAGAAAAAATTTTCCAGTGGCTCCCGCCCTTTCCCCCCCAACCCTTCACCCAGAAAAATTATCTTTACACCCCCCCTGGTTATGAAACGTTGCCAAGTTGTGATGGAGCTAATAGCTCACATAATGGCCTATTTTGCGTGTACTTTATTAAAGGTATATGTGTTTTAATTTATAGAAATTCTTCAACTAATAATAATAATAATAATAATAATAATAATAAATACACAATCATGTTGAGACATGTTTTTTCTAGGAAAATTTTTCTTCAATTACTGTTATTAAGTTAGCATAATGTCTTACCCTCTTAATCCCCATACGTACAGTAGCCCCGTGTTCTCTTTGGTGCTGACTGACAACTCACAGCTGACAGTTGACAGCTTTAAGAATTTACCAGACAAAATTACGTATCCCTACGCCGAACCAGATGATCTGCAAAAACATGTGTTTAACATCTGTCACTTTTGACAGTCAAAATTTAGGTATATACCTACATTTTGACTGTCAGAAATCAGCTGTGAGCTGTCAGCCAGCACCAAAGAAGCCATGGGGCTACTGTATATCTAGATTAATGTGTAATTTAATGGTGATAAATAACGTAGATTTAGAGTAGAGCGGCTGCACCCTATTTGAAAAGTCAAACATTCTTAAAAATCTCCCTCCTACAACTCTTTGGAGCTGAGCAATTTCTCCCCTCACTATAAAGTCTCAGAAACTAATATTGTGCATCACCATATTGCCTTCCTAAATATACACACCCCTGGTGTCAAGAATATACCGTATCCTCTCCGGTATAATACACCTTCCATACCTTCCTTTGTACCAACCTTCACAAGGCTTACAGAAAAATAACCATTTTAACGGGGTAGGTTGAGATGGAGTTTAAGATAAACAGGGTGTGGAAAAAACCATCCCCTCAAATTATAAACTCTTGGTTTGAGGCCCGTCAACATCAACTACAGTAGGGCATCGACAATCCACTACAATTTAGGGGAGGTGCACCTGAATTTGCTTGAAGGAAGAGTGGGCAACTATTTGAGAAAATTAACCTCTGCCCACCCATCCGGGATTCGAGCTCCAACCTCCACGCCACTGGCCAACCAGACGACACTAACGTCCTCCATGCGGATTCGGTTGATTTTAAGAAAGGTATAATTTACCAAACCCTTCCTTCACCTCTAACAAGACATCTTGTGAATGTGGGCAATGCCAGGCCTCCACCGTGGTTCGGATTCCACGTTAAACTGCAGGTCCTCCATTTCATCTCACAATCACCCTACCATTACAACACCCTACCATTACACATTAGCGTAAGTGCGTATAACCCGAACGGGTAGTAAGACGCGGTGCTAATAATAATAAGAAGAAAGGTATTAGGGAATACCAGTTTTTATTTAATATTACCTGTTTTATGTATGAAAAAAATATTTGTGTAATAGATAAAAGAGAATTATTAAATAATCATAAATTAATAAATTGTTTAGTATTTATTTGGTCTTAGAACGTAAATAACAACACACTTTATATTACCACGCGTTTTTTAAGCCGAACTTTTGAGGATCTTAACGCTGAGAACGAGGAGAATATCAGTTCAGCTTTTGAATATATAAATACTTAAACTTTTCTCATTAAGGGGAAAACCTACAGACATCATTTATTCAAATACACCCAAACGGAAATAAAATTTGTATTTTTTTCTTTTAACAAAACTTTGTTTTAATCTCTCGTTTTCTCTGTGTTTCTTTGCTTTTAATTGAAAACCTTTTTCAACTTAATTTTAACGCTTTTAAAATGTGTTTCAAAGCACGAGAAAAAGATTTCTTTTTTTACTTCTTGGTGGTAAAAAGTCGTCTATCATTATTATAAGTTGGGGTGGCAGGAAGTCAAGAGGGTGTATGCATCGTTAAAATAATGTTTAGTTCCTGTAATATATAATCCTTTTAAAAATAGACTAGATATCAAATAAAAGCAACGAAAGATACATTTTAACGTATTGAATAATATTATGAAATATATATTTATTTATTTTCTAAAATATATTACATATGTGTATATGTTACTGGTAATGTGCGAAATCCGGATAGTGTCGAGATTAGCTGGGAGATGTGAACATTATCCAAGTACAGTGGATAAAGTCAGAAATAGAAGGTAATTTATCTTATTTTCGACCTTATACGATAATCTCGACATTGACCAGAAAGACTTGGATAACGCTGAAAACTATTTGAAAAACTAAGCACGTGTGATTACGGATTATATTTTGGAAATTTATTTTGATCTCTGAAATTGAATCATTGCAATGCACTAACATTCGAAATGCCTAATTTTGATTCTTTCTTTTCCACTAACCTAAGCTACACAAACACACATTCGAAATGCCTTATTTTGATTCTTTTTTCCATTAGCCTGAGCTAAACAAACATAGCCAAAATATCCTCTAATATGACCTAGCCTAACCTAACCTAACTTAACCTAGCCTAACTAACCTAACCCCTTAAAATGTTGACTTTATTCAATTTCGGATGGATAATGTCAATATTAACCGGATAAACTTCGAATTACATTATTTAATCACCTCTCATTTAACATTATCGATGTATTTGGGATAATTTCAACATTATCTAGATAATAATAGTCTTTATCCAAGTTCGAACTTTACCCATAGCATATATACAAATACATATATACATTTATTTAGAAAGTTATTTTACTGTTGATGTTAATTAATGTTTTACTCAAGTGAATTTAAAAAATAATAGTTTTAATATTACAGATAATTAAAAGTTGTTGCTGCGAGAGAGATACTCATTAGTATTTTAAAACTATAATTTTACTAAGAAAACCTTCCAATTTCGTCTAACTATAGTCCAGGCTATCCGCATTTAACTACGCTAATGGGGTAGGGCTGAGAAAGGTGTAGCTTAGGAAAGGTAATACACCTTTATTTGCCTGGAAGCGAGTAAGACACCTAAAGACACCGGCCGATATCTCGAAAGGAAAGAAAGACACGTATAGCTTGGAATGACCAGTGGGGGGAGAGTAGAGAAAATTATTATTATTATAAGCACCGCGTCTTACTACCCGTTCGGGTTATACGCACTTACGCTAATGTGTAATGGTAGGGTGATTGTGAGATGAAATGGAGGACCTACAGTTTAACGTGGAATCCGAACCACGGTGGAAGCCTGGCATTCCCCACATTCACAAGATGTATTGTCAGAGGTGAAGGAAGGGTTTGGTAATCAGATAAATCTGTGCCGGGACCGTGGATTGAACCCCGGACCCCCAGCACAGAAGTCTGACACCTTACCCCTAGACCGCCAGTAGCGCAAATGGACACCGAATCACGGAAATCCTATAGGGTGTAAAATGTATATTAATAAACTATATACATATATTGTTTTATATACACTAAATGTATACATACATTTAAAGGGACGTTCTTTAAAATGTGGTTCAACCCCTGTGGTGTGGGTGGATAGCACAAAAACTGAGACGAGATAATCCCGCACAGGCAATCATACACGAATTGACCTGCACGGGTAGTAAGAGGTAAATAACCTTACAAATTAGATGCGTAGTACTGGAATACAGTGGCATTAAATTATTCAAACATATTCTGAAATTCCTGCTCTCGACCATACACACTCCTCGTGCACTGTAATAATAATAATAATAATAATAATAATAATAATATTTAGCACCGCGTCTTAAGGCTGTGCAAGAGTGATAATATTTTATTTTATTTTATTATTTTTATTGTTGTGAGCCTTTTTAATAGAATAAAAAAGCCCCCCAGAAGTGTTGTCAAATGCCGAAGGAAAGAGGGTGGGATGGGGGCTGCTGGGGGGTGGGGGGTGAGTGTCCCGTATAAGGCACTCCATTCAGAACAGACCTAACATGTACAGTTGGGAAAGTATGGATTAGACAAGCGTGCATTTTATTTATTCATTTGTGTACTCTTGTGTTAGTGATAGCACTCAACAATTTTAGTTATTTAATCCAACGCTACACGACGAGTAAATTGATTTCCAAGCATTTGCCCTAAGAAATTCTGGTGGTACTGACGAATATATTTGGATTGTATCGCCGGTGGGGGAGAGTTCGACTCGAGGCTCGATAACATTTGTCTCAGTTGCACCGGGAATGATTTATCACCACTATTTTTCCACTACCCTCACGTTGACGGGGTGCACTTCCTTTAAAACACCTCTACTCATACCCACTTTAGTGACCGAACGGTCTAAGGCGTAACTTTCGTCTTGAACTGGCTTGTTGATGAACTGTACATCGGGGTTTTAATTCCAGTTGAGCGTAATGAGGTGTTTTCTTCCAAAAAATGGAATTGCACTCTACCTCCACGCAAATGCGGGTACATTTGATCTAAATTCAACTATCCTCATCCCTAAATTATTAGCTTAGTTATCATGAACAGGTACAGTGGCCCCATGGCTTCTTTGGTGCTGACTGACAGCTCACATCTGACTTCTGACAGTCTACATTTAGGTATATACCTACATTTTGACTGTCAGAAGTGACAGCTGCTAAACACATGTTTTTGCAGATCATCTGGTTCGGCGTAAGGATAGATAATTTGGTCTGGTGAATTTTTAAAGCTGTCAGTAACCACCAAAGATGCTATGAGGCCACTGTAGTAAGACGTGGTGCTAAATAAAATATAAAAACTCTCCTCATCGCTGCCTTTAAATTAAGCCGTACAAACGCTTTTTCCTAACATAGAAACTAAAACTAAATTAATGTAACTGGTTTGTCCTACTTTACAGATAGTCAACATCTAATGATCCATTTTAGTGATCACGTGGTCTAACACACTAATCTCCTGTTGGACTAGACTGCTGAAGACGGGTAGATTGGGGTTCGAGCCAAGTTGGGTGCACTGAGGGCTTTCCCTAAATGGTTTTCCACTCACCCTCCCCTCAAATGTGGATGCACTTCCTCTAAATTAAGCCTTTCCCCTAATCACAACTCATTAATGTAATTAGTACATAGGCGTATAACATGAACAGAAAGTATAGTTCGGTGCAGAAATAAAAGTAGATCTAATGATATGCTCGCTGTTTTAAGCCAAGATAGTTTGTAAGTTGAGCGCTGATAGAGTCATTGCTTTATAAAACTCTCGTTAAATACAACGATTAAAAAAATGTCGCACATTTGAACTCTTATGGGGGAAAAATATTGTCCAAACTGTCACAAAACCTGCTTTAAATGGCCTTTTTAAAGTAATTATCATGTCAAAATACTGCCACTTCTAATTTGTATGATAGTTTATAATGGTAGCTAAGAATAGTATCAAGCTCAGATAAAATGTTATGTCATTAATATATATCCAATTTTAATTTTCTATCAAGGATGTCTTGATGACATTGATATTTTTGACATTTAAATGTATGTGACTATACTTATAACGTAGAGACATGCAAAAGGTGAGATTATTTTTAAGGTAAAAGTGGTGTTATTATTCTCAAAAGCGATATTATTTACGTAAATACGAGTCAAACTAGTATTCGTTAAAAAAAAACTAGGATAAAACTATATACATTTTTCGTTCATATTGTTCATATTTATTACCATATTTGGAGGAAAATCAAATATGAATATGCACAAAAAATTTCACGCTTTGTAATATTAAACTCGATATATCTATATCATTACCTTTGAGTCTTACAAAACAGCAATATCGAAATAATCGATCATCAACTTAGGTTTAGACCAAATAATAACAACACCGAAACATGTCGTCATAGAAGACTAAACTAATATCAAATAAGGAGAAGGAAATAAAAATTAAGAAGATGTTTTAGTTTTGCCAAACATGACCTCCTGTACAAGGTCCCTGTATTAATGTCCTTGCTTTGACATAGCGGGAAATAATTTAAAGGCTGTAAACAAAGAATCGATCCATCGCAATTTAAATATCGTAATGTGCATAAGTAGAAACTGTGATTTTTTTTAATGCTAGCCGCAGTTTAAAAAAAAGCTTGAATATCCTCACTCATTTTTCCTGTGATCCATTTTATACCCATAAAATGAGTAAAAACTGATACTATTCGTGCAAACGGAAGGTCTGGTATAGTGCTATCACCAGTGTTACCACGTTGAAAATTATATTGCTTTATGTGTTATTTGCCAAATTACAAAGAAGTTGTATTTATTTAGAAAAAAATATCTTAAATTCATGTTATTCGTGTGACAACAGAAGAATTCGTGTAAAAATTCGTTTTATCACAAACGCGAATTTTGCATGCCCATACAGTTATGAGAATTTGAGAAAACTTCCTTAATACTACGGATATGAAGCTAGCATATTAAGTATAGAGTTTTCAAAATTAACTGTTAAATATCATTGTTAAGGATATTGATTAAAAAAAGGATATATTGTCATCACAGCAAATTAGGTTTTGGTTTCAAACCTTATAAGAGCTATTGAGAAAAAATAATTTTGGATTTCGAGAAGCCCGAGAAGGGACATGAGTACCTACATGATCAATGGCAATTTGCCAGAAATTTTGCTATTGAAAATATTAAAAACAAAAAGGGCGTCACAATAAAGTCCACGCAAGAAGAGAGTTTGGAGCCCTAAGAGGTTTCGAATTCTATCGTAATCATACTAAATCCGGTTAGTAAAGAATTTATCATAGCACGTAACGACAAATTTTCTTTGAACGTTTTCCAACCTAATAGTCAGTTAATGTATTTGAATTCCAAGAAACATTAGCATATTATAACTTAGATCTAACCAGGGCGTAGTACAGACATAAAAAACAGTAAACTTTTTTAAATGAAGTAATACATTTAATAAATCCAAGTAATTTCAATGATTGGGAAATTACAATACATGGTCAACATGTTTGTGTAAAAAAAGTTTGTTATCCAAGAGAATGAAAATGAAAATAAAGGTGCGAACTATGTTTTCATCGCCCAATTTATAAATAAAAAAGAAATTATTAGTTTTCCTAGTAAAAGATATATATTTGGTCTTAGATTTTTTAATAGACATTCCATTTTTAAAAGACCATCGTAGAATACCATTTACATAATTTTGTAAATCTATACAATCTGCAATTAATTTGATAATTTTAAATAATTTTACATAATCAGCAAAGAGTAAATAACTAGACGAGTTCAAATATTTACCGTTATCAATAAACACATTAAAGAGAAGAGGATCTAAATTAGAACCCTGAGATATGCCACAGGAGACTAAAAATATATTTGAGGTGTGTGAATCAATTTTAATAGTGAATGATTTTCATGCAAATAACTGCAGAACCAATTTACATAATAGTGAGAGAGGCCGAAATTACCAAGTTTAGAAATAATAATACTATGCTGACATAAGTCAAATGCCTTACTTTGGTCAACATAAATAGCATCAACCTGACCTTGGGCAGAGACTTGAGGGTCAACATGCACAAAGAAATTCTACCAAACTAGTGACAGTAGATTTATGTTTTATAGAGCCATGTTGATTATCTGATAGTTTATTTTTAAGGTGCTGGAAAGTATGCTCTTGTATGATTTTCTCGAATACTTTGGGGAAAGTGTTTAAGAGAGTGATTGGTCTATTATTACAAGCATTTGTTTTTGCCCTCTTTTATGGATAGGTTTGACAACAATTGGTTTCCATGTAAGAGGAAAAAATCCATTTATCAGGCTAATGTTAAGGATATAGGCTAGCAAAGAGCTGAAAATGCTGGCATGGCCTTTAACAATAAAACTTGGAATTCCATCTGTCCCAGCACATCTAGAAGAACTCATTTTTTTTATAGCATAAGCAACATCCAAGTGTGTAATGTGGCAAGGATACAAGGGTGCGCTCGTTTCAATAACGGGGCAGGGTAAGACAGGAAAGGCTGAATTATAAACGGAATGAAACTAGGTCCCAAACTCATTAGCAATTATCAAAGGATCCGCTATAATCTTTCCATTTATTTCTAGGTTAGACTTTTAATAAATTTCCAAAATTCCTTGAGTTTTCATTTAATACTATTTTCTATTGAGTTCACCCAATTGGTTCTGTCTATAATCAAAGAAGTTTTAACTAATTTACGAAAGTGAGAAAAATTTGAATAGAATACACCATTATTTGTTGGTTTAAACTCCCCCTCCCCCCTTAATATAGTATTTCAGAGTAGAAGAAAACCAATTTGGATATTTGGATGATTTAAGATTAGTAATTTGAGGAATATGCGTTTTAATAATAATAATAATAATAATAATAATAATAATAATTAACAAAAATAATTAAATACAAATTTGTCTAATAAGTTTTTTTTAAATATTTTATTTTGACTTCAACATGTAGTGCTTAAATAGAATATTTATATTAATTGTTACAGTTTGTAGAGGACTTTGGGTTTTAGTCCCTATCATCCTCCCTTAATTCTGGGCCTGAACGTGCGTTTAAATATATATATTTATATAAAGTACATAATTTTTATTCCCATAATAAATTATAATATCTCTAGTTAAGGAAGCCACAACTATTCATTTTCCGATCATGTATTTTCAATTTATTTAAGAGAAACCTTAAAAGGGACGTTAACGTCTACGACCTTTTTGATCGAAAAGTGATTTCACAAAAAATAAAAAACTGAACAAATGGGTCCAACCTTTTTGATATTCATGAGGTCGATATAAAAAAAAGAATTGAATATAGTGAAGAAAGGGTAAGTGGTCATATTATTTGGGATAGCTTTTATCTGTAAAAAATTAAATTGATGTCGGAATTTTTCTTTCCTCGTCTTACTATCAGTTTGGGCTATACGCATTTCATTTGTGAGACTGATCAATGTTTAATTTAAGGGAAATGTACCCATATTTTCATAGAGCCAGAGTGATAAACTGTATTACTAATTTTTTTTATATTACAAATAGGCAGATTTTAACTCCCAACCTCGCTGCTACAAGAAATTTAAACTAAACGCGATTGACGCTTAGTCTTTATGTACGTATGTATATATATGTACATATACACATACATATATATTATGAGCATATATATGTACATATATACATACATATATATTATGAGCATATATATACACATATATACATACATATATATTATGAGCATACATACATATTATGAGCATATATATAGCAAGCATACATACATATTATGAGCATATATTTAGCATACAACCATATTATGAGCATATATAGAGCATATATACATATATACATACATATATACATACATATATATTATGAGCATATATATACACATATATACATACATATATATTATGAGCATATATATATACATACGTACATACATATATACATATTATGTACATACATATTATGAGCATATATATGCTCATAATATGTATG
>CABFOW010003813.1:8763-25760 GCA_902141385.1 Timema californicum
ATATATATATATAGCTGATATGTTAAAATACTTCAATATTATCAAAGTAAACCTTTACAAATAAGAATCGCCATTATCATGGAGGGAGGATGAGAAAACCCCAACAGTAAATCACTTTTCAAAAACCACTCTCAGTTCACTGGGATAAGATTCGAACCTTTACCTCCTCATTAACAACTATCGAGAGCTATTTGCTAATCACGCGCTCGCTCGCACGCTTGTCAGTCTGGCCAAACCTAAAGTCCTAAATTATATATTTGTCGTTGTGACCTACGAAGAAACCGTATTGGCTGTACAAGGACCGTCAATTGATTGGTCAGCCCTAGATAAAACATATATATGACACATCGATCGTACATCCCGCAGGATTTTGTACAAGAATCACAAATATCACTCCGACTCACGAGTTATTGGAAAAATTAACTAAATATGATCACGCTGATTGTGTTTGCTGCATGTCCTACCACCAGTGTGGGCTATGCGCATTCAATTAAAAGGGTAGAAATGAGAAAGATAGAACAGGTTGGCCACAAAATATAAAAACAAAAATGCTCCCTGACTTTTCCACGGTCCTAAAATCCAAATTTCCTTGAGTAAAACTCATTAGGTAAGGGGAGCTTGCAACGATTTAAGGTGAGTATATCTCCTCGCGATCCAACCCTTGCCGCTCAGTGGTGGTCACATGGTCTATGGTGGAAGGTATCAGTCTTGCAATAAACTGGATTGCCTGTGACACTAAAACCGAGGTTTGAATCTCACCGGATATATTTGTAGTTTTACCCATCCCCCCTCCCCGTTAGTTTGGTTTCAGTCCCTCAACCACTCAACCACTTCAATGGAGTCATTCTTGAGCGTTATATTTTTTAAACTAGTATGAAACATTTTAAACACTTGATAAACGGAACATTAAGGCCTTAATAACAAATGTTTTATGGTTCTATTATCGCCTTAACAGCCAATGTTTTCGTACCTCAACTCTTTAACTCCCGATAAAAATAGATAAGCTATATTCCAGATAGTATACCTCCCGATCAAAATAGATAAGCTATATTCCGGATAGTATACCTCCCGATCAAAATAGATAAGCTATATTCCGGATAGTATACCTCCCGATCAAAATAGATAAGCTATATTCCGGATAGTATACCTCCCGATCAAAATAGATAAGCTATATTCCGGATAGTATACCTCCCGATCAAGATAGATCAGATATATTCCGGATAGTATACCTCCCGATCAAGATAGATCAGCAATATTCCGGTTAGTATACCTCCCGATCAAGATAGATCAGCAATATTCCGGATAGTATACCTCCCGATCAAAATAGATCAGCTATATTCCGGATAGTATACCTCCCGATCAAATAGATCAGCTATATTCCGGATAGTATACCTCCCGATCAAAATAGATAAGCTATATTCCGGATAGTATACCTCCCGATCAAAGATAGATCAGATATATTCCGGATAGTATACCTCCCGATCAAGATAGATCAGCAATATTCCGGTTAGTATACCTCCCGATCAAGATAGATCAGCAATATTCCGGATAGTATACCTCCCGATCAAAATAGATCAGCTATATTCCGGATAGTATACCTCCCGATCAAATAGATCAGCTATATTCCGGATAGTATACCTCCCGATCAAAATAGATAAGCTATATTCCGGATAGTATACCTCCCGATCAAAATAGATAAGCTATATTCCAGATAGAATACCTCCCGATCAAAATAGATAAGCTATATTCCGGATATTATACCTCCCGATCAAAATAGATCAGCTATATTCCGGATAGTATACCTCCCGATCAAAATAGATCAGCTATATTCCGGATAGTATACCTTCCGATCAAAATAGATCAGCAATATTCCAGATAGTATGACTCCACACACACTTTTAGAAAGTACAAGTATAATAATTGACCGACTTCAATTAAAAGTGTGTTTCATTTACCTCTAAAGCCTGAACCATAAAACGCGAGCTTGTCGTCAGAACATGAAAACATATAGCTAAGCTAATTGAAATTGGTTTCCGGAGAGAGAGGGAGAGAGAAGATATGGAAAAAAGGGTTATTTCCTAATTGCAATAGCAATACTGGTGAGTGAGTTGATTGGAAGCCCGTTAAAATTAAAACTTGCGTTTAAGTACCGCCATCCCAAGGAGGATTGGGTGAGACTGGTTAATGAAGTAGAACTGATTGTAACGTTTGAATCTAAAAAAGTAGTGAAAATGACCGCTGACTGATTATTTCAATGGCATACATCAAGTGTAGATTTGACTATTATATTTTTATTGAACAATTTTAAGGTTCGAATATGGCCAGTTTAGTATGACGTTGATGCATAAAGTCAAAGGTCCCGTGTTTGGTTATTGTATTTGTTTATATTTCCCAACTAGGACAATATTCACTAAAAAGAAGGTTAACTATATCAAATATAAATAAAACACAAATCTATTTTATTGCTAGTTTAAAATATATTTTATCTTTATGCAAGCATCAGCGTGTTTGACTGGCATACCTGATTCTGAACGTCAGGAATAAAATTCGAATCCTGGTTGGGGGGGGCTTCTGGCTTTACCAAGAAAATAGTTTTCCAACCAACGTGCAGCCAAATTTTGATGCATTTTCTTTCAAGCATACTTTCCATTACTACATTTTTTAGAGCAGGTAATTAATTTGTTATTAGTTGTAGGCTCCCCGAATCCATTTACGATATTTACACGACTAAAAAACTAGTCAGATTATAGAAAAATAAACAGAAGACACATCAATCTGTAAGTATGACCATGTCTGGAACTAAACACAGGACTCACAGACTCGCTACCAACTGGCCTAAGTAGTCTGACTAAGGTGTCGTTAATCATTTTATCTAACATGTTATTTTATTTAACACTGCACCTTATTACCCGTTCGTGTTATACGCCTAACATAACTTATTATTATTATTATTATTATTATTAGCACCGCGTCTTACTACCCGTTCGGGTTATACGCACTTACGCTAATGTGTAATGGTAGGGTGATTGAGAGATGAAATGAAGGACCTACATTTTAATGTGGAATCCGAACCACGGTGGAGGCCTGGCATTCCCCACATTCACATGATGTCTTGTCAGAGGTGAAGGAAGGGTTTGGTAATCAGATAAATCTGTGCCGGGACCGGGGATTGAACCCTGGCTGCCAGCATAGAAGTCTGACACCTTACCCCTAGACCGCCAGGTCACCAACTTATTATTAACAAAGTATTTGATATTCTGTGATTGGTGTGAATGATATGTCTACACTAACGTCATTATTTTGGTACATGCAAGCTCTTAATGTAAGCTGGGTGTTTTTGTTACACGTCCTATTGCCCATCGAGGATGTATGCTTGTAATTACATTAAGGTTGTAGAGATCAATGAGGTGGAGTTTAGTGGAGGTTTACCCAAGCGTACGTGGAGTAAGAATGGGAAACAATCTAGGGAGGGAAATACCAAGAACATTTAGCCTGGATTCAAACCCTGACATCCATTTTATCGGCAAACCATATCAGATGAATCTGACGCCATATAAAGTTACATATTTTATACCATACAATTGTTGGCCTCCCAATACAATTTACTTATATTATCTTACCTCTTTGATTCTGCATCTGGACCATCGTAAACTAGAAGGTGATCCGAATTCATAGCACCGACTTTGCAAATAGGGCATTCTTTTGTTGTAAGAATTCTAGGTGTTCACCCAAGCAATCGTGGCCTGTTATCAATCTGAATGACTTCCAGCCATCTTGTATGTTTTCCCATACTTTTCCCTTTGATTTATTTACTAAATCTATGAGTTTAAGTTTATGAGTTTCCATAATTTTGAGTGTCTCTGGGGGAACTGGTTTTTGACCAAGTTGTATTTGTGTACATTTTTTGGCCAATAGGTCTGCTGGCTCATCGCCTTTCATTCCCACATGTGAAGGTATCAATTGGAACACCATTTTTTTTTCTTGATATATTTTAGGGTTTGTTTTATTTTGGTTATATTATCTGTTTCTGTAGATTGGTTTGATGAGACAGCCTGAATGGCCGCTCTAGAGTCAACCAATATCACAGCCTTTGTAAGAGAATTTATTCTGTACTTGAGGTTGTTATCTTCTAGCGGGATTGCGAGTATTTCTTGTGCTGCCCGACAGGGGCGTGTTGAAAGAACAACTTCTAGTGAACCCGAGCCAGAGCAGTATCATTGGTTTTTGGACCGCCTGTATACTATCTAGTCCATCCTGGTTCTGGATACTGTTCATTTATCATGTTTGGCTCAGTTGATTTTCTTTTTGAAGTCATTCATTGTCCGCTGGCTTGCTATTTCTATGTAGTCTAAATGATTGACTAATTTATTGTTACTAGCTATGGGTATATTTGCATATGGGTCATTTAGCATATTTTGATACACTTCTATAAGTATTATTTGTGTTTCCAAGCAGCTTGGTGAGCAGTTTTGAATCAAGATTGCATGATATGAAGCTCTTATTTCGATGAATGTACCCACGGCATGCTTCTTTGTCTCCGAGGTTATAGGGGGGTTCTTTGTATATGATTGCATGGCAACAGTGGGTGTAGCTTTGTACGCTCCGGTTATGTAGCGAAGGGTATTGTTCAGAGTTATCTCTAGGGTGTCCGACTTTTCTTGCGTGGCCGTAATATTAGCACTCGAGTAATTCCATCCACTCAATAGAGCACTTAGTGGGTGAGCCTTGACCAGCAAGAAGACGGACAATACCTTCTAAATGTTCTTTAATGTTTTGTTTTACTTTGTTGATTTCTTCATAACGAATGATACATATATTATATGTACTATTAATTACAAGAATGAAACAATAATCATGAACAATTTTGCTGTTTTAAATATGTACAAGATATGGAAACCGTTAATTATTGTCATAATACCATTTCCAACAAGGAATCAATATTCCATATATGACTATAGGTTTAACATACGTGTCCTATTTAGGGTGTTTTGACTGCATCTCCATTTGGCTCCAGCTAGTATTTTCATGATTGGTATATTTTCCTCTACATTTTCTTTAGTTGCGTGTACCTGATCAGCAAAGCTCAATATACTTTCTAATACTACACCTAGGTATTTAGTGCTACTGCTCTTCTTGATTATGTTATTTTCAATCTTTAAATAGAAATATGAATTATTATGCCGTAAGGAACAGAATTGATAAACCGTTTTTGATTTGCTGACGATCATTGTCACTTATCGTCTACCCGACATCAATAAATTCTACCTAATATTTAAGTAAAAATTAAGAAGCGTTGTACATAAACACTATTTAATTTGTCTTTTAAATCGGAGCCACAAAAAATGCCGACAGTTAACCAAATAAAGAAGACAAAGAACATACACTTTTTAAAAACCATAGACAAAACATAACAAGCTATAATTTTAAACCGTAACTAACAAGTCCATCTATAGAAACACTATGACACTCTCCCACCTTGGGTTTCTAACTCAAAACAACACATTCTGACAAATTTTCACAAACAATATCACTTTGAAGAAGTTCAGAGTATTTGAATAATTGTTTTTTTACACTTAAAACACAAAACGTAATAAGTTCACTATTCTAAATATCTTGCTGGAGTGGTAATCTTCCCACCCTTTCTGGTCCGTTTGTCCAAAAAAGTATATTTTGGAGGTTTTTGATCTCCCTCTTCTAAAGACGTATCTGTCGGTACATTCGACAAGCTAGAGTACGTATCTTTAGGCCTTGAGCTTGATTCTGTTGCCTCGAGACTATAAAGTTGTTGAATAGGCCTCATGACAGTGCCTGTACCTGTTCTCAGCCGAACCAGTAGATGAACTCCATCACGTCCAGCATACAACTCTTCTACTACAGCCAAGGGCCAGTCCAGACCTTTTAATGATATTGGTTTGGATCACTCTAAAATATGTAAATAGTCATGGATGAAGGTAATTTTTTCTTTAAAGTAACATATGTAGAGTATCCTTTTATGATTCATCCATGAAGAAACACGCGCTTTTCAGAAATAATGGGAAAAAGGATTACACCATTAAAATATATTTTTTATACCATTTTTATTGTTAAAAGAACAACTCCACAGTATTTGTCAAAAGATGCCAATTCCTTATATTGAAAAGAAGCTAGCCTTCACAACACCTGTCGCCAGGACTCTTTCTATTAGTTAGTTTTTACACTGGTGATGAGGGGACCAGGAGGCAAGGGTTATGTCATATATAAGCCGTTTGTGCGTATGATTAAGGGCAGCCACACGCACAAGTCACACAAGCAACGTCACACAAGTCAGTCAGGCACAAGCAACGCGGTTGGGGACTCACAAATGCACTAGCACTGGCTCTCGCAATCTAACACATAGTACAATAATTTACGTTAATATCACAAGTTTGCATTGATATAAAGCATTTAATTGGAGTATGTATCAGTAATTAACAGATGTCATTTAAATAAACCGTGTGTGAATAAACAAATATCATAGTTATCTTTCTTACATTTATAAATTATACCAATTTAATTAGTGCTCGACCACGGAGCAATTAACAGCTGGTTAAACGGTATATATTCCGTACAGTGATGATAGGCGACTCGATCACGGAGCTATAGACAACCTAAATATCATCACAGCATTATTATATCTGGAACAAATCAGTAGTGTTGCACCGTTTGAGACTGTCACTCCCGATGAGAACCACTTCACCGACCTTTGAAGGATATTCCTTCTTCCTCTTTGAGTTTTCAGCCTGTGGAACCACTTCCTCAAAACTTCACGCAGTTTTTGCAAGTCTTCTTCAGATCAGTTGTCTGGATACGTTTTGTTAACTGATTATACTGATTTTTAATAAGAGATAATGTTAAGGCTACAGTTTCTCTCTAAATAGCTTTGTTATATTTAAAATATTTTGATTACAGATATTTTTTCCCATTGGATTAAAAAGATCAATAAATAATTTACCAAGAGGTCATTTTTTAAACCAATCATTTGGATTTTTGTTTTATCTTGGGGATAATATAAAACCTTTTAGCCGTGGCCGAGGGGTACAATCTTAAAAATAGTTTGAGAACCACTGCTCTAGGTTATACTAGAAGGGAAGGGGAGAGAGGGGGCACAATATCTTATACTAAACCTTCCATTCAAAGCTGCCTGTTGGTTGGTTGGGGGAGAAGTGAAAAGAGAAGCTTATTGATCGTCGGAGAAATATGTACTAGGGTTGGTAAGAACTAGCGATCCTGGCGGAGAGAAATAAAAACCATCCGACTTATTATTATACTCTTGATTTTGGTTGGAAAAACAGCAGAGAAAATTCAAACAAATTTCTCTGCAGCCAACATTGATAGCATTGTACTATATTATATATGTTATTATATAGGTATTGATAATATATCTCTAGCTGCAGATAGCATGGCAGGACGTATGATCATATTAAAATTGTTTTAGTGACGTTAGTAAATATTGTATACTGTTCTTCCCACCAAAATCATACTCTAGTTTGGTTTCCATACGTCTGAGCTTACTGCCTTCTCCTTGCGATATTTTAGTAGTTCACGTTCTTGTTATATATATATATATATTAGAGGGGAGCGTGAACCAATAAAACGATATATAATTATATCCTTGGATCCCTATTTCCCATTTCCTCAATATCTTCCTGTAGTCAATGATTTTTTTGTGACTTAAGTAGATGATATAATTTGTGTAAGTTAACGTTTATATTATTTTAATATGTTTACAAATTAATTTGTGACTTTTTCAGTTCTTTAAAGTAAATTAGTATAAAAACTGATTGATACAATGTTTTATAATATGTATCAGCTATGTTGTAATAAATAGATCATATCATTTGCATAGTATAAATATATACCAGTACTTCACAACACACACACACACATATATATATATATACATATGTAGTTAACTGGAAGAGAGATTAAGGTTTGTTATCAGTTTAGGTGGTTCCCATTTTTTTTTATAAACAATAGCTTTGTGGGCAAATTTGGATGAAGTATTAAGCAAATACACTAACAATATTTACATTTTGTAAATAAAATAAAACCATCTCTATCTAAAACTGATACTATACCAACAGTAATATATATCTAGTTTATTCAATAATATTTATATTTTTTTCAACATTATAAGACCAGAGAGATTCAATTTTACAAAATTATAGCTTATTTTTTGTTTGTTAGTTAAACACTGTCTTTCTATCGAATTATTTATCCATAATTTTACGGGAATAATCATATTTTTGATAAGAGGTTCACCAATAATAATTAACTTTTGATTCATATGTCACACCTTAATTCTTGGAGAATATTGTAGGATCCCAATATGTGTGTACTGCGGTATCTTAGTTTGTGAATACTGTTCTAGATTCTTAGTTCACAGATATTATTGTGATAGCTTAGTGTGTGGATAATGTTCTAGTTTATTAGTTCACAGATATTATGGTGATATCTTAGTTCGTGGATAATGTTCTAGCTTCTTAGTTCACAGATATTATGGTGATAGCTTAGTTTGTGGATACTGTTCTAGCTTCTTATTTCACAGATATTATGTTGATATCTTAGTTTGTGGATACTGTTCTAACTTCTTAGTTCACAGGTATTATGGTGATAGCTTAGTTTGTGGATACTCTTCTAGCTTCTCAGTTCACAGATATTATGGTGGTATCTTAGTTTGTGGATGGTGTTCTAACTTCTTAGTTCACAGATATTATGGTGATATCTTAGTTTTTGGATACTTTTCTAGCTTCTTAGCTCACAGATATTATGGTGGTATCTTAGTTTGTGGATACTGTTCTAGCTTCTTAGTTCACAGATATTATGTTGATATCTTAGTTTGTGGATACTGTTCTAGCTTCTTAGTTCACAGATATTATGTAGATATCTTAGTTTGTGGATACTGTTCTAGCTTCTTAGTTCACAGATATTATGGTGATATCTTAGTTTGTGGATACTGTTCTAGCTTCTTAGTTCACAGATATTATGGTGATATCTTAGTTTGTGGATACTGTTCTAGCTTCTTAGTTCACAGATATTATGGTGATATCTTAGTTTGTGGATACTGTTCTAGCTTCTTAGTTCACAGATATTATGGTGATATCTTAGTTTGTGGATACTGTTCTAGCTTCTTAGTTCACAGATATTATGGTGATATCTTAGTTTGTGGATACTGTTCTAGCTTCTTAGTTCACAGATATTATGGTGATATCTTAGTTTGTGGATACTGTTCTAGCTTCTTAGTTCACAGATATTATGGTGATATCTTAGTTTGTGGATACTGTTCTAGCTTCTTAGTTCACAGATATTATGGTGATATCTTAGTTTGTGGATACTGTTCTAGCTTCTTAGTTCACAGATATTATGGTGATATCTTAGTTTGTGGATACTGTTCTAGCTTCTTAGTTCACAGATATTATGGTGATATCTTAGTTTGTGGATACTGTTCTAGCTTCTTAGTTCACAGATATTATGGTGATATCTTAGTTTGTGGATACTGTTCTAGCTTCTTAGTTCACAGATATTATGGTGATATCTTAGTTTGTGGATACTGTTCTAGCTTCTTAGTTCACAGATATTATGGTGATATCTTAGTTTGTGGATACTGTTCTAGCTTCTTAGTTCACAGATATTATGGTGATATCTTAGTTTGTGGATACTGTTCTAGCTTCTTAGTTCACAGATATTATGGTGATATCTTAGTTTGTGGATACTGTTCTAGCTTCTTAGTTCACAGATATTATGGTGATATCTTAGTTTGTGGATACTGTTCTAGCTTCTTAGTTCACAGATATTATGGTGATATCTTAGTTTGTGGATACTGTTCTAGCTTCTTAGTTCACAGATATTATGGTGATATCTTAGTTTGTGGATACTGTTCTAGCTTCTTAGTTCACAGATATTATGGTGATATCTTAGTTTGTGGATACTGTTCTAGCTTCTTAGTTCACAGATATTATGGTGATATCTTAGTTTGTGGATACTGTTCTAGCTTCTTAGTTCACAGATATTATGGTGATATCTTAGTTTGTGGATACTGTTCTAGCTTCTTAGTTCACAGATATTATGGTGATATCTTAGTTTGTGGATACTGTTCTAGCTTCTTAGTTCACAGATATTATGGTGATATCTTAGTTTGTGGATACTGTTCTAGCTTCTTAGTTCACAGATATTATGGTGATATCTTAGTTTGTGGATACTGTTCTAGCTTCTTAGTTCACAGATATTATGGTGATATCTTAGTTTGTGGATACTGTTCTAGCTTCTTAGTTCACAGATATTATGGTGATATCTTAGTTTGTGGATACTGTTCTAGCTTCTTAGTTCACAGATATTATGGTGATATCTTAGTTTGTGGATACTGTTCTAGCTTCTTAGTTCACAGATATTATGGTGATATCTTAGTTTGTGGATACTGTTCTAGCTTCTTAGTTCACAGATATTATGGTGATATCTTAGTTTGTGGATACTGTTCTAGCTTCTTAGTTCACAGATATTATGGTGATATCTTAGTTTGTGGATACTGTTCTAGCTTCTTAGTTCACAGATATTATGGTGATATCTTAGTTTGTGGATACTGTTCTAGCTTCTTAGTTCACAGATATTATGGTGATATCTTAGTTTGTGGATACTGTTCTAGCTTCTTAGTTCACAGATATTATGGTGATATCTTAGTTTGTGGATACTGTTCTAGCTTCTTAGTTCACAGATATTATGGTGATATCTTAGTTTGTGGATACTGTTCTAGCTTCTTAGTTCACAGATATTATGGTGATATCTTAGTTTGTGGATACTGTTCTAGCTTCTTAGTTCACAGATATTATGGTGATATCTTAGTTTGTGGATACTGTTCTAGCTTCTTAGTTCACAGATATTATGGTGATATCTTAGTTTGTGGATACTGTTCTAGCTTCTTAGTTCACAGATATTATGGTGATATCTTAGTTTGTGGATACTGTTCTAGCTTCTTAGTTCACAGATATTATGGTGATATCTTAGTTTGTGGATACTGTTCTAGCTTCTTAGTTCACAGATATTATGGTGATATCTTAGTTTGTGGATACTGTTCTAGCTTCTTAGTTCACAGATATTATGGTGATATCTTAGTTTGTGGATACTGTTCTAGCTTCTTAGTTCACAGATATTATGGTGATATCTTAGTTTGTGGATACTGTTCTAGCTTCTTAGTTCACAGATATTATGGTGATATCTTAGTTTGTGGATACTGTTCTAGCTTCTTAGTTCACAGATATTATGGTGATATCTTAGTTTGTGGATACTGTTCTAGCTTCTTAGTTCACAGATATTATGGTGATATCTTAGTTTGTGGATACTGTTCTAGCTTCTTAGTTCACAGATATTATGGTGATATCTTAGTTTGTGGATACTGTTCTAGCTTCTTAGTTCACAGATATTATGGTGATATCTTAGTTTGTGGATACTGTTCTAGCTTCTTAGTTCACAGATATTATGGTGATATCTTAGTTTGTGGATACTGTTCTAGCTTCTTAGTTCACAGATATTATGGTGATATCTTAGTTTGTGGATACTGTTCTAGCTTCTTAGTTCACAGATATTATGGTGATATCTTAGTTTGTGGATACTGTTCTAGCTTCTTAGTTCACAGATATTATGGTGATATCTTAGTTTGTGGATACTGTTCTAGCTTCTTAGTTCACAGATATTATGGTGGTATCTTAGTTTGTGGATACTGTTCTAGCCCTTTAGTTCACAGATACTATAATGATAATACTTGTAATAATAATAATAATAATAATAGGGATCTTAAGTTTCACTCTCGCAAAACACTAGACTGCCAATGACGGGGAGATCAGTTGTTCTAATCCCGGTCGGTTGAACTGAGGTTGGATCTACCAACTGCTTTCCAAGCCCCCTCCACACAAATGCTTGCACACTTCCTCTAAATTAAACTATTACTATACCTAATACATAAGAGCAATTAGCACAAGGTCGTACAACCCGAATGGTTAATGAGACACGACGCTAAAAATAAGTAACTTTAGGAATGAATATATTAAAGTATGTTAAGTAACTATTATATCGGTCAAATGAGGCCCTTTCTATTAAAATGGGAAAGCAAAATATGGTGAGCAAGGGCGCCAGTCTCGTATGATCTGGATTACCGGTGATGGGGAGAAAGGGGTTTGAGCCGGGACTTGGTGTATTGAGGTGTTTTCTCTTCAGTGCAACAGCCGTGTTTTCCGATAAAATTTGATTTACAAAAAAATAAAGAATCGCTAAATATTAAGAGGAAAAAAAATAAAATAGGTTTATAAATGGCCAAGAAACAAGTGATCGCTAAAAACCAAGTTTCTCCATGTTTATTCCAATATGAAGGCCAAGCGGTCAAATTGCGAGTCATGCGACCAATGGTAATAACACACCTTGACCCCCATATGAAGTATGTGAAGTACTGAGGATATATAAAAGTGCACACGAAACAGGAGCTAGCTATTCAAACAATACCCACGTCAAAAAACACATCAAGGGTGACCTGGTGGTCTAGAGGTAAGGTGTCGGATCTCTGTGCTGGGGTCCAGGGCTCAATCCTCGGTCCCGGCACAGATTTATCTGATTAACAAACCCTTCCTTCACCTCTGACAAGACATCTTGTGAATGTGGGGAATGCCAGGCCTCCCACCGTGGTTCGGATCACACGTTAAACTGTAGGTCCTCCATTTCATCTCACAATCACCCTACCATTACACATTAGCGTAAGTGCGTATAACCCGAACGGGTAGTAAGACGCGGTACTAATAATAATAATAATAATAATAATAATAACACATCAAGATGTAATTTTCCAGGATAGCAGAATAGGATTGATGACTTAATAGAAATCCTAGGTTCAATCCGTCCTCGGATAATATTATCAGTTGTTTAAATGTTAACATCATTAGGGTGATCCCCCTTCAAACTAGTTTCCTCAATCCCACCCCGAGCACGGAGATCTCACGTGTGTGAAGGTTTGTTTCATCTAGAAACAGGATATTACAAGTGTTAATTAGAGCTCAATGTTGGAGATAGGAGGCACAAACTCTGACGATGTAATCACATTTCAGTGTGTGTAATGTAGTAAAGTTCATCTTTACATAGAATGTTTTCATACAGTTTCATACATTAGTGAAAAAGCAGCTTAAGTACTATTTTGTATTCTTAATACAAGGTGTAATTGTAATAAATTAATTATAATGTTTTATTTAACGAACCATTAAGCTAGTCTAATTTTTTTTGTCCATTAAATATTATTGAATATTTTTCTTCTTTAAATTATAAATTTTTCACTTCATTTGAAAGATCAGAAATTATTATATAGAGATTTCACATTAATTTGGCCTTTTCTACTTGATTACTTAACACACCCGTTTTGTAGAGATCATATTTTAAGAACCGACAGCCATGAAAATAAATATGAGGGCACAAGAATTTCTCAACACAATTTAAGTTTAGAAATTGATTGCTATCCCTGCAAATTGTTTTATTGTGTTTCTTACATTGGTGGTGAGGCTAAACTGAAAACCATATTTTTTGTATCAAATAATATATAACTCATAAACAGCTTTAGCATATTATAAGTAAATAATAATACATCAATAACTTTTAATTGATGTCGGTAATGTTTTAATCTGTTTTATTTAAAGGTAAATGTTAGAATCTTACGTGATATAATTTGATATTAGAAATAACAAATTAGTATTGTCATGCTCAAAATTAATTATAGATGGTTGGGTAGTTTTTTTATAAAATAGTAACCTGTATCAACATTATAATAGTTGTACTTTTAATTACTGAATTTATTGATCGATCTTGATTAATCATAATTTAAGTAAGGGCTCAGTAAACAAACAAAGGAATCCATTTGATAAAGTGATTCATATATAGGGGATACCGTGGATGATCGGCTACCAAACAAAAGGTGTCATCTTTTTCTGACTCATCAGATGTCGATTTCTTCAAATTTAATTTTTGTTTCTGTTCTTTGCTTCAATTTTCCTCAGACTCTTTTATAATTGTAAACTTTATTTTTATTTGACGTCTTTGTTATCTTTTTGACTTCAAGTGCTTTCTTAATTGAAATTTTAATTAATATTGATGATTTTCTCCTTTTGCGATTGTTGGTAGGACTACCAGAACTTGTTCTTGATCCTTTCTTTCAAGAGGGGTCAAATATCTTACAGAGATACGTATATTCTTAAACCTTGTCTAACTGATTGATACTCTGAAGTAGAAGGTGTGGCATGATAATTCATTAAACATACATTTTAAGAATTTTCTGAAGGACTTTGATTAGATATAGGCCTGCTAACATCAGAACCTTGCTAATAAACATTTTGATTTGAAGTGGTTTTTTATCTAGCTTTGAGGTTATACATTTGTTCCTGAAGGTTCAGGTTGGTCTGTGACATATGCAATTGTAAAGTCACAGTCTTGAAACACATCTCTGTTAAAGAGATACGTCCCACATACTTCAAAGCCCACTTTAATGTTAACGGGGTTTGCAGCCAGAGGCAAAGCAGTGTTAACTATCTCAGAGATGTCATAAATGGACCTTATCATCCCCAGATGGTTTGTCATCCATGAATCTGGAGCAAAGGTCACATATATTTGTAGAGGCCGATACAGACGTATAACAAGGGGCTGAAGCTTGTGGCTAAAATGTGGGGGGAATGATAAAACCATCACACAATTATATTTACAAAAATCAAGGGCCTCGATGGAAAGGTGATTATATAGTTGGACTCTGTTATGAGGATTTTGTGGTCATCATAAAGTATTTCACAAAGCTTACAAAAATGTAGTTCTTCATCCAGCCGGAAGGGTTAGCATCATCAAAACTTCCCGGAAGACCTATTTTTAAGAAATATTATTTAAAATTCACTTAGGAAAAAATAAAAAAATTGAAGAGAGCAATTCCCTGTCGCACAGACTGCAATGGCAAGTGTCACTATCTTTCTTCTCTCGGAAGATTTCATTCAACCTATTTTCTTGAACCCTCTACGAGCAACCACATTGTCTGATCTCTGAACTGTTGTAATTCCTGTTTCGTCCACGTTCCATAAATTACCAAACCTAATTTCAAAATATTTAGGGGACAGTCCGCAAATTATTAAATAATGTGTTGACGTTATTTTGATTAAAACTGGATGCCCAAACTAGGCTCGTAATTTCTGGTGTTCTTATAAGCAAATTAGGACGACTGTGCTAACCTAATAGATGAAAAGATATCCAGCATATGTCCCAATACCCCTAGTGGAACTGTGTTTCTTGTTTTGTCTCTACCTGTATCACTCTCATCTTCTTCAAACATACGAGACAGGCCACCCACAACGCAGTTATTCTTCCCCGGGATATGTACAACTTCGAAACGCAGCGATGCCAACCTTGCTATCCACCTCTCTACCTTCCCTGTTTGCCTGGAGTGATTCAGTAGCCAGGAAATTGTTTGGGTGTCACAATGAAGGTCAAACTGACTATGCTCTAGATACTCCCGGAATCTATCAGTACCGAACACCACAGCGAGAACTTCCAGTTCATACGTAGGGTAATACTTCTCGTGACTGTGCAGTATCCTACTCGCATAAACCACAGGCTGCATACCTCCTGCTTCTACCTGGACTAACACTTCTCCCAACTAGGATGACAAGGCGTCCATTTGTATCACGAATTTCTGCTTGAAATCCACCATCTTCAGGACCGGTAGAGTGACAAGGTCTTCTTGGAGACTGTGAAAGGCTTCATTGATGGTTTAAGACCATCTCAGAGGGTTTCCCGTCTTCTTGAGCTCGTACTGAGATTGGGGAAAAACCATCCGTAAAATCCTACGATTCCTAGGACCTGGGCTAATTTTCACCCCTTTTTTGGGTAAAGGGAATTCTCGTATTGCCTTGGTCTTCTCGGGGTTAATAGACAACCTCTCAGATGAGATAAGGTGCCCCAAATAATCAATTTCTGACACCGAAAAATGAATTTTATCTGGATTCACAGTTAAACTTAACCTTCAGAGCCTGGTGAGTACTTCTCTCGCGTTTTCAAGTGCTCTCCCATGTTTTTAGAGTTCACCACAAATTCATTCAAATAGTTGAACATAAAAACGTTGAATGTCCCCGGAAACTTTTGTTCAAGAGTCATACCACAAATTCATTCAAATAGTTGAACATAAAAACGTTGAATGTCCCCGGAAACTTTTGTTCAAGAGTCATGTGATTATGTAGGCCCCAGTGGCTAGACGAACGTTAAGACGTTGAATTCACACAATCCAAGCTGTGAAATAGAGGCCGTCAACGGTCTGGTCTCTTTGGACAGTGATATCTGGTAATATGTCTTGTTAAGGTCGATAATTGTGTACACTGCTGCTCCACCCAAGAATTGCAATGCCATCTTTATAGTAGGCATGGGTGTCGCCTTATATTTGATTCTCCGGTTCAATTTCCTGTAATATATAACCAACCATCCCGTTTTGTTTTCTGTAGAAATCAGTAAACAAGGAGAAGAGTAGGGACTGCTGGAGCGTCATATTATATCCTTATGTTACAAATATTTTATGTGGTATTTTAATATCTGAAACTTAGTATGTGCTAATAATAAGGTTTGGATCTCACCGGGGTCAGATCGCCCAGTTCAATCGAGTGTGTCATTAAGTCAGTATACCCTACCTTGTTTGTCACTACGTCAGGAAATTCTTCTTTCAGACTCACCAAATCCACCCTCGTAGCGTAACCTACCATACTGACCAGCATCTCTCCCAAGCTACCTATTGTCTCTAATGGTACCACAACTCCACCCTCGTAGCGTCATCTACCATACTGACCAGCCTCTCTCTCAAGCTACCTATTGTCTCTAATGGTACCACAACTCCACATACCATACTGACCAGCCTCTCTCCCATGCTACCTATTGTCTCTAATGGTACCACAACTCCACCCTCGTAGCGTCATCTACCATACTGACCAGCCTCTCTC
>CABFOW010003813.1:40877-66936 GCA_902141385.1 Timema californicum
TTTGTGGCTCATTAAAAGCAAAATAAAATCAATCTTTTGAATATTAAAAGTCAATTAATCCACATACCAATTTTAAAACTATCTAATTCATTCAATTGTAAAGCTATTTATTTTGTTATAGCTATTTCTGAGTTTTCTATCTAAGTTTTAACTTTATTACCACTCCTTACTTTAAACTACTTAAGAATGTTTTCTGATTATTATTATTATTAGCACCGCATCTTACTACCCATTCGGGTTATACGCACTTACGCTAATGTGTAATGGTAGGGTGATTGTGAGATGAAATGGAGGACCTACAGTTTATCGTGGGATCCGAACCACGGTGGAGGCCTGACATTCCACACATTCATACGTTGTGATTAATACACATCTTGTCAGAGGTCAAGAAAGGGTTTGGAAATCAAATAAATTTGTGCCGGGACTGAGGAATGAACCCCGGATCCCCAGTACAGAAGTCTGACACCTTACCCCTAGACCACCAGGTCACCAACATGTTGTAATACTCTTAAAAATGTTTGACTGTTTTTTTTATGTGTAGTAATAGATATTCAAATTTTTCACATTTATTAATGTTGTTAATAATACTAATATTAACCCAAAAAACATATTTTTTATTAAAACTTATTTATTTATTACAATAAAAACTGATATGGTATTAAATGCTAATTTTTAAAAAAATATTATATTCTTGAAAAAATGAATAATTAATACTAGGTCAGCAACATATCAAGGTCAACAATATATAGAGAATAAATAAAACAGTCATATAGGTTTCTTGTATAGACCTAAAATTTGACTGTCAGAAGTGACAGCTGCTAAACACATGGTTTTGCAGATCATATGGTTTGGCGTAGGTATACATAATTCTGTCTGATAACTTTTCAGAGCTGTGAGCTGTCAGTCAGCACCAAAGAAGTCGTGTGAGGGGTACAGTTCATGCAGCGTGAATGGAAGTATCTATAATCGCGTTCGAGGTATTGGCTGGCACAACTATGGTAAAAAAGACGAGTAGGAATACCCAGGAGCAGGTGGGAGGATAACATTAGGATGGACCTAAAAGAAATAAGGTTTAATGAGTTGGACTGGGTAGAACTAGCTCAATATAGAGACAGATGACGTACTTTTTACTGAGAATATAAAGAAAATTGCTTTTATAGCTTCAAATATATTCATGCCAATCCTGGTTAACTGAATAAATTATACTTAGAATTATTATAATGAGAACTATGTTACTATAGTGTTGGGTTATGAACTTCAGTCGTAAATAATGATTGTATAAATATAATAATCACCAATTAAATAGCCCCATAATTTAATATATTATTATAAACCAATTAGTTTGTGTCTTCTTAGGAAGGTCATGATCTATATTCTCGACCATTGCCTTCAAAATCATTCTCCTCGCAGTTAAGAAAAATAAATCAATAGACATTGTTATAGTATCCCGATTGAAACCGGTTTCGTCGTGTGTCTCGTGGTCTATACTAATAATTGCAAATATTAGCACTCGTAAAGTATTCTCTAAATCATATTTCCGGGAAAATTAGATGGTATAAAATAATATTACTGACAAACTGGCCTAAGATATGGATTTTAAACAAAATCGTCAGAGCCAATTTTGATAAAATCGATTTTTTTTCTCTCTTTTCACCCTTAAGTAGTTTTAGGGGTAGATCTTAAATTTTAAAAGAGAAAAGTGTTTGACCTTATGAAACCACGAGACATCAAGTCAATATTATAAATGTGCATAATTTCAGTTTTCTAGGTCATTTAGAGATTTCTGGAGGGTGCGAAAAGACACACAAACATTAGGAAATTATAATTTGTATTTTAATTAATCAAAATAAAAGTCATTTTTAAACATAAATGTTAGATAGTAATAAATCTATCTAGTCGATCTATCAAACTTAATCGCACTTTCTTATTTTGGTAAAAGTTTGTAAAAACTACTGTACAAGCAGTGTGAAATCTTGAGGAATCCGTGAAGGGACATCGTGACTTGGACAGCCAAACATCCCCCCCCCCCTGGGTTAGACACGAGCTCAAAGAGAGAGACGTGTTGTCAGAATAATGCATGGAAAGGGGGAAAAGAAATGAAATAACGGCCTACGAGGATGGAATTACAGTGTGAAGCTACAACATTTTTAAGTGTTTTATTGAAAACTATCATGACACAAATTATGGGGATAGGATATTCTTTTGGCACAAATTCAGCACTAAATATTGGCATAGGTTTCAGAATTTGTGTACGTTAGTGGTGCTGCCAGCAACACGGACCCCCTCGTCACTGGTGATAAATCATGTGAGTTGTGTTCAAAGTCCCCCGCAGAGAGTACCAAACTGAGATTAAATCCCCCCCTCGCCCCATCCACCAATTACTGGCAAGTAAGTATTTTCCGAGCCTGACTCTTTATACCTCATGATCATCGATTTGAGACAGACAATACAGTTTTTATTTATAGGCAAATTTGGGTTATTAAATATCAAATAAACTTTTTGCATTTCCTCCCTTAGAATAAGTCGTTAATAACAACTGTAATAAAACGTATAAAAACACACAACACTTTTTTACGCTTGAAACTGTATACCGTACCTTATGTAAGATGAATGGATCCATTGCTTTGGTTGTCATGGTAACACACCTGAGACGATGTTCGCTTGTTTTGCTAGCTCTCCTTTGCAGTAACGTGCACTTTATGGTCCTGTTATAGCTTCTCTGTTTCCTATTTCAAAGCGAGCAGGTTTTTATATTAATATTTATTATACTAATGAGTTAAAGATACAAAAACTAAAATTAGCTAAGATTTTTTTAACTTTTCATATAGGCCTATATATATATATAGCAAAATAAAATAAAATAAAACTTCTAGCTAAGAGAATAAAAATATAAAGTAAAATGGTTTTTCTGAATGCAACGATGTCTTATCTACGCCTAAGGTAACTGAAAGTAGTAAACACACTTACTATATGTTGTGGCCATTGTGCTCAAATTATTGGTATAGGCTATTTTTAATTCAAACTGTCAGGTAAAAAATAGGTCAAGAAGGGTGATTTTTTATGAAGAAGTGCACAAGAATTCACCTGGTGGTAAACTAGGCTATAATGTTGAATAAAAATCATCCTGTGTGCACTCTATTAGGGATTGAACTCCAAAAAACAGAAAAATAATCTTCCATAATATTATTTTTGTCTCATTTGTTTTTTTATTTGTGTTCATTGCTTTGTTATGTGTGCTCAATGGTTATTTATGTCTGGTTAGGATTCGGACGTTCGTTGGAGTTTTTTTATTGGTGTGGAGTAATTCGTCGAATTGTCATAGGATTGGGACAGGGCATTTGAGTTTTTGTATTCATTTATTTATTGTTGTGCAGTCCACGGCGTCGGGCGTTCCTCCCTCGTCATCAGAGGGAACACGCAGCACGAAGCTCTCCTGACGGCATCGTAGCGAAGAGTGTGAGAGATGGTTCCCCCTGCCTTGAGACTCCTTTCACTTCCCCTCATTCCCCCATCCTTCAAGGCATGTGTCTCAAACCCTTATGTGGTAAAGGGTTTTCCCGGTGTCATCATCGCAATGTCGCAACCCCCTAAGTGATAATGGGTTTTTTCGCAACTATAGAGCATTGATGCAACTCTGATTATGCACAATCAGGGGCCTCTCCTGCCAGAATTAGATGAACCTGACATTTAGACGGTGTGCACACCGGGATTCGAACCTCTATATCTTTAACACAGCTGATGTATGTTATAACAGTCGCACTTCCTGCATCCTCACCATTTTCCAAGGGGCTTTTCCAGTTGACCAGATTTTTCTAGACCAGGTGGAATGTGTACCCGCATTGGATTTTATTGAGAAAATAAAACATCGATAGCTCTGTAATCGACCGTCTAGTGACATCTTAGACCATGCGGCCGTCGATGCAAGTATACACATTTAGATGGCGCGTGCACACCGGGATTCGAATCTTGATATCTTTAGGATTACAAAAATTCATAAATACAATTTTATATATCATGTCATGTTAGAAACTATATTTTGTTGCCAAAATAAATAACATTCACACAAAACAAGTTAGCCACTAAAACATCAATCCAAAATTAGAGGAAGTGTGCCCACATTTTCACGGAGGGAGAATTAAAAGTCCATTAGTAAAAACCTCCCTAAATACGCTCGTCCTGATGAAGGAATCTATAATATTGAGTACTATGGCGTGGATGTGTTTAGTTTACCCTGAATATTTATTAAAACTGATAATGGCCGTTTACACACACACACAGTTTTCCATTGCTAAACATATCTAATATTTAACACAAAAAATAATTAAGGCTGAAAAAGTTAGATTTACTAAGGGAATGTATTTCTATTTTCTAGAGTTGGAAGTGGAAAACTATTTATGAATATTTACCTCCAAAAATAACTTTCTGCTAGATCAAACTCCGAACTTCCTATAGCTATTTCTAAAATGGAAACTCAAACGTGATCTGGTGCACATATTATTTGTAGATCACACGAACTCGACAAATTTTAGCACCGCGTCTTACTAACCGTTCGGGTTATGCGCTTAAGAACTAATTACACTAATGGATCAGGAGTTGGGAAGTTTTAACCTGCATTTGCATAGAGGTATAGTGAAAACTACCCTCAGTTTACCCAACTGTGATTCGAACCTCGAGCTCCCCCGTCCTCGATGGTTTAGCTCAACATGTAACTAGACGCTAGCTGATCCCGCCACCAAAATAGCATTAGTTAATAGTAAACTGTACAGCCTTCTTAAACTAAGGACCTATCGCTTAGTAGGCAAACACACTACCGACTGAGTTAAAGTGTTGGTCTTACAATTAAACATTATTTCAGTGCTTACCCAATACCAGAGCAGGAGTGAACTGATTCCCTATAGAACTCGAGGGCAAATGATGCGGGTCGCAAGTCATTTATTGGTTTATTTAATTTAGGAAAGCATAGATTAATGGAAGTGCACTTACACTTCCAAGTTTTCTCCATCAGAAATATATGAGCCTGACGTTTAGACGGCATGCCCACTTGTGCCGGAGTGAAAATTGAGAACCCCCCCCCCGGTCTAAGACAGCACTCTCACAATATACTAAACTGCAGAGGGGCTCGAATCCTGGTCCACTTGCTGCCACCCTCTTTGGTCAGTTAATGGGTCTTCAGCTCAACTGATTATAGGTTGGCATAGGTTTGATAACATAATAATTACTTTTATTTTGAAATAATGAAAATTACTCTAAGAGGGTAAGTACAAGGAAGTGAACCCGCACCCGCATTTACGTGGAGAGAGAGAGACTAGGAAAGCACCTTACTGGAATGCAATCTCCAGGTAAAATATCATGACACAGCGCTAATTTCGGGTTTCGAACCTCCTATCGCGTGTACCTACCGTCATAAACATAATAGATGTTATGCATCGCGTTCCTGACGCTTTAGACAACATTGTGGTGTGAATTTACATTCTACGGGGGATGGGGGTTCGGATCTCTGCTATTTAGTATTCACTTATACCCTCGCAATATATAGGACAACCAGTGACGTAGTACGGTTCAAGGAGTTAACAAAAAGAAAAAAGCTGTCATGTTTATGGCAAACGTGAGCACTTTTCCGGTGACGGTTTACCGATATCCTTTTCACTCAAATGTAGGTCCATTAAATTCCTCTTATTGATTTAATTTATTTAGGGTAGTGGATAAAAAGCGTGCATTAATGAAAGTGCACTTAGATAAGCGTGTATAGGGGATGATAATAACCACAAAGTTAAATCACAAATTGAACCTCCACTAACAGTTGAGCCGTGCGAGATTCTAACAGCCACTGGATGTGTATTTTCTTAAGCAATTTTTCATCATCCCTCCATGAGGGTGTGGCTACAGATATTCTAAATTCTATCTTCATCACCCCTACTCAATTAGTGTATGCATGTGAGTGTTTAAAAAGTGTAAAAAAGATAAAACCTTTCACTTTGTGTTAGGCAGCCATGTTTTTATTTTATTTTTAGCACTACGTTATACTAACCTTTCAGGTTATACGTATAAATGGGATACTTAGACTACTTAAACGGAGTAGGAACGAGAAAGGACGCATTTTAGAGGTAGTCTACCAACATTTGCTTGGAAGGAGAGTAGGGAACCTTCCGGGGGGAATAAAACACTTCAAACCCCTAACGGGATTCGAACCTCGATTTACCACCCTCCCTCCACCCCTCGTCATGATCATACCGGTCTAACTCGAGGGTGACGTCTTATACTATTCGACCTCTGAAGCGAGTTTTTTATCAGGTTAATTTAATATTTAGTAATGCATTAACTTATATGTAGCCAAAACGATAACATGATAACCATTTATATTGGATGGGCTTTGCCTTTTATAAAGTTACAAATGAATATTATTTACAAAGATATTTTTCCCATTTAAATTTATTTGAAGTATTTAACGTTTACTTTGGAAACAGAATGGGGAAATTGTTATGTTGCAACCCTGTATTTCTGGCACACACGCCTTTGGAGCATTGACCCAAATGGCCTTGTAAGTCAGTGGCCTTGACCTCTGAAAAACAGGGGTGTATTTCAAAGTGGGAATCAAACTGGGCTGGGAGAAGGGGCAGTAGCTTGAAATCTCTCTAAAACTATTATATAATCTGCCTTTCAACAAGGAAGAAAATGTAGATTTGCCATATTGGTAAAAGAATCATCCCAGATAACATAAAAGCTTAGAAGTTAGAAATCAAAAAATGGGGTTCCGAAAAATGGATGAAAATTGGGAAGGGAGTACTAAAAACTGCTAAACTAATATAAACAAGTATGTCGATATGGTGGACAGTTTTGTAGACAGACAAAATATCTAAAATTAAAAAACACACCAAACAAAGATTATCTTAAAGCGATTAATCCTTTTCATTTGGCGTATAAATTCAGAACCATGGGAACAAACGGTTATATTCAAGATTTTTTATTATTTTACACTTTTCTTTTCGGAAACAGTTTGTTCAAGAATATAAACATGTTGATTAAGTTATACTTTTTATATACACACCTCCTCTATAATTTTAACAGTGATCTAATACCGATAAAATTGACATTTTTCAATAGAAAACTGCCGGCTTCATAGCAAAAAATAAGAAAATGTAACAATTAATAAACATCGATAGATTATCTTAGAAGGGTCGTTGAAAATATTAACATAAAAATTTCACTCGTTTTCGAGAAAACTGATATTTACAAACGGATGATTTTTCCGTAAGACCTGTCCGGAAGCTAGCACTATCTACTGTTTCCGTGATCCATATGTTCTTGTGTGCGCGGAAGGATACTACGTTTGGTTGTGAAGCCACACCATGCCTTTCACCCTCCCGCCCACCATCCCACAAAATAGGTTTTATACTTGCACACGACAGGGCCAAGGAGCATAAAGGAGATCTATTGCACTGTTTTTTGTTTTAGTACCGCATCTCTCTTACTAACGTTCTGTTTAAATGTCCGTTCCTATCACATCACTAAATATCGAAGTATAAGGTTTCACTTATACAGGAGCGACATAATGATGAAAAGAAACAATTCCTGGTGGCATAGCCTGATGAACCATGATGGTCATTATGCTCATTTCTACCATATGTCTCTATATTAGTCTATCCTCTCATTTAATGACTAACAGTCATCTCAAGTGTATAATGGGGTTATTTTATTATTTCAAATGAACACAAGCTTCCTGAAGAAGACGTGCCTAAATATTGATTTGAAAATAACATCTAAATATTAAGTTTGAACCAAATTTATCAAACCGTTTCGTATCCGTGGCCAGAGACCAATATACAAACAAACATATATATATATATATATATATATATNTATATATATATATATATATATATATATATATATATATATATTGGGACAGACAGACGAGCCTGGGAACAGAAGGAATGGCAAAATGCACTTTTTAGGGTTTTGACACACATACAACGTAAAAATGCATCATAATCTTGAGGTCGGAACTGTACACTATTACAATACTTCCTTTCGATATGAGAAAGTAAAAAATCCATTAAATCACGCATCTTACTAAGCGAAACATTCCAGATACCTTTTCGCTGAAAATTACTCTCGGTATTGATAAAAGATGATATCCGATAGGCCTACAATATATTTTGTTAATTTACCGCAAACAGCTGCCTTTACTTAAGGCTTGGGCTTGCAATATCACGTTTTATCCCTATTCCAGTGCGGTACACGTCCCCCCAGACGCCAGTGAAAGGTTTCAGTGCGGTACACGTGCCTCCAGATGCACGTGAAGGGTTCCAGTGCGGTACACGTGGCTCCAGATGCACGTGAAGGGTTCCAGTGCAGTACACGTGCCTCCAGATGCACGTGAAGGGTTACAGTGCAGTACACGTGCCCCCAGACGCAAGTGAAGGGTTTCAGTGCGGTACACGTGCCTCCAGACGCACGTGAAGGGTTCCAGTGCGATACACGTGCCCCCAGACGCACGTGAAGGGTTTCAGTGCGGTACACGTGCCTCCAGACGCACGTGAAAGGTTTCAGTGCGGTACACATGCCCCCAGACGCCAGTGAAAGGTTTCAGTGTAGTACACGTGCCCCCAGACTCACATGAAGGGTTGCAGTGCGGTACACGTGCCCCTAGACGCCAGTGAAAGGTTTCAGTGTGGTACACGTGCCCTCAAATGCACGTGAAGGGTTCCAGTGCTGTACACGTGCCCCCAGACGCACGTGAAGGGTTCCAGTGTGGTACACATGCCCCCAGATGCACGTGAAAGGTTTCAGTGTGGTACACGTGTCCCCAGATGCACGTGAAGGGTGTCAGTGTGGTACACGTGTCCCCAGACGCACGTGAAGGGTTTCAGTGGGGTATATGACATACCCATAAATTTTACTAATCATTAAATACATTTTGATGAAAGTAAGTTTGATAAAAGAGTTATAGAAAATGTTGACGTGATGTCATGGACTTTTATAAGCCTTTACTCTCCCTAACTTGATCGAGTTTATTTAACTTTCCACAGAAAATTTGGAACAACTTTCTATACTTTACCAGTAACCAGTCCAATTTGCATAGGTATAACAGCATCTTGTAAAATACGAACATTTATTTTTTACTGTTAAATTTATAGCATTTTGCTATAATATTAGTGTTTTATGATAGGTATTTATATTATATATTGAAAGTGACAGCTGTAGGCCATTTGACTTTCCATATGAATATGTGAAATGGCATCTGGTAACTTACTATTCCTATTAAAACTAAGCAGGAGGTACTTGCTACCTTTTTTATATGTATACTCTGAAGGGGTAGGTTGGTTAGGCCACGACCCAGGAAAGGGGTAGGTTGTTTAGGACACGGCCCAAGAAAGGTTTGGTTGGGTAGGCCCCGGTCCCGACTAGGGTAAGTTTGTTAGGTCACGACCCAGAAAGGGTAGGTTGGTTAGGCCACGGGTCCGAAAAGGGTAAGTTTGTTAGGCCATGATCCAGAAAAGGATAAGTTTGTTAGGCCATGGCCCAGAAAAAGGGTAGGTTGGTTAGGCCACGGGTCCTAAAGGGGTAAGTTTGTTAGGCCATGGCCCAGAAAAAGGGTAGGTTGGTTAGACCACGGATCCTAAAGGGGTAAGTTGGTTAGGCCACAGTCCAAAAATTTGTAAGTTTGCTAGGCCATAGCCCCAAAAGGGGTAAGTTTGTTAGGCTATTATCCAGAAAAGGGTGAGTTTGTTAGGCCACGGCCCAGGAAAGGGTAGGTTGGTTAGGCCACGGGTCCGAAAGAAGTAAGTTTGTTAGGCTATTATCCAGAAAAGGGTGAGTTTGTTAGGCCACGGCCCTGGAAAGGGTAGGTTGGTTAGGCCACGGGTTCGATAGGGGTAAGTTTGTTAGGCCATGATCCAGAAAAGTTTAAGTTTGTTAGGCCATGGCCCAGAAAAGGGTAGTTTGGTTAGGCCACGGGTCCAAAAGGGGTAAGTTGATTAATCCCCGGCCCTGAAAGGGGCTAGTTGTTTAAACCACAGCCCCGTAAGGGGTACACAACTGACGAAAGCCTGTGAAACATCAATTTACAGTAACAAATGCCCCTGTATCATGTTAAAAATTGGCGGGTCCTAGAGAAATTATTTAGTACTAAATGCTAGTATATTTTTAAGAATCATTGTTTCAAACGGCACGCCAAACTTCACATACTTGTGATTAACACACTTTATACCCACATCGGTGATTTGATGGTCTAAGGTGTGATTCTCACAATAGACTGGATTGCCGCAGACGAGAAGCTCGGGGCACGAATCCCGGACAGTTGTATTGAGTGTGGTTTTCAGAAATGCTTTTTCAATCTACCTACAAGAAAATGTTGGTTACATTTCTACTAAGTATCTTCCTAACCACCGTCTAGTTAGTGTAAATATGCAAATAGACTGAATGTTTGGTGTTTTAATATATTATGGTGACATTTCACTTTGTAAACATGAACAAAAAACTAAATATGTTTTCTCATAATTTTATCAATGATATTTAATTAAAAACAAATCAAAGCGATATCATGGTACGCCATGTATTACCATTTCTTGATTTTGTCATATTAACACATTTTAGAATGTATAAAGAAGTCACGTGTAGTTTCGTTCTTGGCCGCATCAGACAAAACTCCCAAAATACGTTGTTATTTTATCATATTGGGAATTTATATTTGGTTGCCATGGTGACGTAGTCTGCTCAGTGGTCGCGCGCGCATAAAATCGATACCCATCGCCCACCCACGAAATCTTATGAGTAATCAGTTTGTGGCCAATCTTATTAACTTACAAATGAAAAATGGGGTTTAAGCTATGACTGCTATACATATTTGCATTATTTGAACAGTACATACAAAACTAATCACACCCTTCCCTCATGGGGTACGAAATAAACTGTACATGTAACTCAAAATACAACAGTTCCGTACCTAATCCATCCTCAATAACTTTCTCCACACTTCTCTACTCCCTTCGCCTCAACAACATACACACACTGAGTCATACATGCTCTTTATTATTAAAACACCTGATGTTTTTCTTTTCCACACATTAGTAAATTACATTAAACTACGTCTTACATGGCCCAACCTCTTCCTTTTGGATCCACACACTCTACCTTCATATATTTGCTTTGTAACTCGATCCACACTCATCCTCTCAACATGTCCAAACCACCGCAAGACACTTCTTTCACATTGACCTTTTGGATCGCCTTCAATCCACGCTCCTTCAGCCCCCATTCATTACTAATTTTGTCCATATAAGTTGTCCACATACATTTCTTAGATTTCACATTACAACCGTATTCACTTTGCTATTAATAATATTTGTAACAAATTCATGGATATAAATAATTTTTAATACAGGATGAGGCCTAATATACAAACGGATAAGGTGGGTGGTTAACGGACTCGAGAAAAGCTAGGTATTTTTGCATTTTATATATCAAAACATTTTGTTGGTCATAATAAATCAAACAATTCTCCGGTGGAAACATAGAGTATAATTTTCTTTTCATAGTGACTTCAAAAGTTCTTAATTATCTGCCAAGGATGTCCAGTAGTTTAATGACAACTTTTTATCTTCGTTTAAAATGTTTCTCATTTAATTTGCCCATAACAGATATTCAAAGATAACTGTTATCTCCAGATGAAGACAATTAAATTATATGTTTCTACTGGGACAGTATGTTATTTGTTTGGCAAAAAAAAAAGTTTTTCATTAAAAATCCATGTTAAGTTCCTTGGTCCATAGTCTATATGGGCTCAAACTCATAGTACATAGAATCCCTAAGTTACAAGTTGGACTAACTCTAACTTTCTAATTGTCATCGTTTCGGACTGTTACGGACCACCAATCACAGGCACAGATAAACAAATAAAAACATGTATGTGCGAATAGAGATGAACACATGATAGTCACCAGTTTATAAACGTGGCATATTCCCATTTATCCAACTTCGAACGAAATTTCTGGAAAACTTCATAAATTGAAGGATATTGTTATTATAACTAAACATTGTATATATAAAACAGAAAAATGAAATATGTTGATAATGTAAACATATAATCAGTATCAGTAGTTGTTGAAATAAGAGTTCTGGGCCACTTTGTCCCATAAGGTTAACAAGGATAAATACACATAGAATGTGGGGGATCACTTTTTCCCATAAGAATAACATTAATCAGAGGCGGATCAGGAAATATTATTTTGGATGGTTGACATTTATTTTATCAATTTTTTTATCTTAGGCTCTTCTTGCTATTGAGGTGGGTAACTTTCGCCCACATGGATAATACTAAGACTTCTCAAAGTGAGTCGGTGGTGGATCGGGGAATATTATTTTGGGGGTTGACAATTCTTTCGAGCTTTAGCATTGATCCTCCTCACTGTGGAGTTGGGTAACTTTATCCTTTTGATAGATCAGGTGGGTCACTTTCTTTAATAAGAATAGCGTTGATCATTGGCGAATCAAGAAAAATACTTGGAGGAAATAGAGGGAGCCAAACCAGATGTTTATAAAATAGTTACACCATTAATTTGATAAAACTTTTATAAATCACTAAGATTTTATTATAATATTACTACGTATTGGGTGTTACTCGTTTAGCCGTTTAGTAAAAAGTTACCCGGGGGGCACTGCGAGGAAGCGAGTAACGTCACTTCCCACCTATAACTAATTTAGTTAAACTATTTAATTTTGATAAAGCCGTGCTGTCTCACCTGATGAAATCAGGCGACGATACTCACAAACACTCGAGCATTTTACGTAATAAAAATATTTATTACAAAGGTTAATGCACAAAGTTCCTTTTCAATATACTTAAGTACAAAACAAAAGGTGGAATTATATCTCCATTAGTGAACACAATTGTCTTATTTTGTAGTGACCGTACGCAAGTGTCGCATCCATTATATAAAATATAGCGATTGTCATCTCCTGGTGAAAGTGCAAGTTTATTCAAGGAGATACTGTACAATTGATGTTTCTCACTTCTTATCATGGACATATTGGCATAGTGTAAAATCCCGTGCTGTAAACATTTTCTATAATGGGCATCTTTAATTCTTTTTGAGAGCTGTTTTTGGCACACCCTTACCTACATTTTACACCACCTTTTGAATGGAGTAAAGCTCCGATCAAAGTCCCACAAACTCTCAAATACACTCTCATTCATCTCATCCTTCATTTTACCCAGAGTTTTTTACTGCACACACTGTGTAAAAAATGTGTTTCTGGATAGTCTGAAGTGTCGAATTGGTCTATATTATCAAACATATCCACATACACATTTTCTGTTTTCAGTTCGTAGCAGAGGGAGTCTGTGTCTGTGAATAAGAGCTTTACATTTTGTCCATATTTCCTTTTAACATAATTATAATGAAAGATATACATGATAGCTTTGCTTATATCTAAGATTGCAAAGCTTGCTTATATAGGTTTATTCAAAAGTAGGCTTATTTTTCTTATGTGAACCCCAACTAACTCTTCCGTGAAGATTGTATAAGTAATAAGTGCTGGTGAACCAATGCGTTTCTTCAGCCTTTTTTCATTATTTAGTAATTGAACATTTACACAATGTGCTTGATTCTCCATTGAATAACCGAATACTGCATTGTTCATGAGTTTGAAAAAGTCCTTTTCATATCTATTTACTGCATTTTTCGTTGGGAAGTACTAAAATCAATATATGGATTCAACCAAGCACTCTGATTGAAAGTGAGGACTCTGTATATCTTTTGAAGCTTCATACCCCAGGAAATATACAGTTTTAAATTACGGTAGGGTAGCACATACATTTTTTTACTGTTTAGGTTGGGCACTAGCTTTTTCTGTTTTCCCGCCGGTGGGAGCGTTCACCTTGGATTGTACATACTTAGAGAATGGGGATAAAATCTCAGGAGTAACTGTGACTTTTTCAGGAGCAAGTGGATAGTCACTGTGCTAGTCATGAATTTATTACGGTATTCTAGGTCTACTTCTAATATATAACCCACCAGGCTATCATCAGCAACTGAAATAATATTGAGTTCTGCTATTTCAGTCTTGTTCAACCATCTAAAATTACTATGAGGGAGGCAATCAGACATAACAGTTCCGTATAGGTTATTACAATCCCAGTATGTGATGTACGTCACCTACTTTAAGTGTTAAAATTCATCATATCAGGGTTGTTTGCTTCAGAATGTCTATTAAAAATCATAGACACCCCACCACGTATCCCTTTTTCAATGAATAAATGCATTTCAATATCAGTTAACAGTTCCAACGCAACCTTGGTCATCTTTAAAAATGCCGCCCATGCTAGTCCAGGGCTTGTGCAAAAACGTAGACAGTCTAATTTATAGTACTCAAAACGCAAAGAGCGGAAGTATTCGAAGACATCTGCTAAAAGTAGAACATAGCTTAAAACATATACATTTTGATAATATTCCATAGAGTTCATTTCAAAGTTTTCCCACACAGTTTTAGCATGATCGTAGTCGCTGTTCGTGTTCAGCTGAATCGAGACTCCATTCTTTTGGTGGCACTGGAATTGGTAGCTGTGTACTGTGAGGAACAGACTTAATGGCTGGAGGAATATTAGGTTATTTAACTATTTTCTTATTCTTGCTTGTGATTTCACTTATTTTTGTGATACGAAAATAGCAGTCCGTGGAATGGTCCTTTGGTTATCTCCATACCAAGGGAACTGCAAATGGCATATGACGAGATTTCCCATTTAGACAACTACTAAGCAAAGTTACACACGAAGCACAACAGATATGAGGAGCCCACGATTTGTCCATATCGTCTACTTTACACCCAAGGATTTTCCCACCAAAGGAGTAATATTTCTTCGTTGAAACTTGAATATTAGCTCACCACAGACGTAACAAAAGTTATTTGGATGATTTATACATTTACGAGGCATTTTTGTGAAGCGTATGTACTACCGTACTTACAGCACGTATATTTCACAGAGAATTATGCACAAAAGACACTAGTTAAACTCTTATCGCCAAATAAATAAAATTAAAACACGAGACAAACTCACATAAGGTATGTGGTTTTCATGTGTAAGCCAGCACTAAACTGCAACTATAGTAGGCCACATTATGGAAGATTGTCTTATCTTAGATGATACATGGTGACTCATTGTATTTTCCTATGGTGTGGTGTGTGGTCCCACTCCTTACATTGGTCACACATAACAGATTCTGATATTTGGTTTTCTACCTAGATATAAATAAATGATTCATGGAGAGGAACTGCTGCATTTAAGATGTTTTCCTCATTATAAAAGGATTGAAGCATGAAGAAAAATAATTTTTAAAAAAATTAAGAAAACGAACTATATAACAAGCTGTTTTGAGCTACATGTATAAGCTGTTTGGAAACAATTATGTCGGTTACAGATAAGTGGAGCCGTTAGGAAAAATTGTAACTTCACTGTCGGAATCAGCTCCCAAAAATACATATGAATCATCCAAAATTATCTATTTAACAATAACCTTGTTGACCAGTGAAATCAGTATCAGGTACTATTTGTCTTGTCAAACACTCCCAAGATATACATTTGGAACCAAATAGTTAGAGCCATTTGTAAAATATCTTCTGTTTTCTAAAAATCATTTATGAATAAACTGGGTACCCATAAATTAATTCATGCTTTAAAACAAATAAATAGTGTTATTTATCAAATCACAAAATCCCCATATATATACATTTCAAACCAAATCATTAGAAATAGTTTCGAAAATTTTCGAATTTTCAAAGATTTTCCAACAGTAAACTACGATTTAACGAATTTTTGCCCAAAAATAAATGATACAGTGCTATTGGTCACGTCAAACAAATCTTAAATATGCATTTCAATCAAAAATGGTTAAGATATATTCGGAAAATTGGGAATTCAATAAATCACTTAACAATAAACTACCCTTAATTTTAAGGTTAGGGTTAAAATTAAAATAAGTGTCCTGAGGTATAGGCCTATAAAATAGAAATTTCAATTTTGAACAAAATTCATCAAATCATTTCGGATCCGTGGTCAGGGATGTACTGATAAAATTGTAAAATCCACTAGTTTGGGTTCGAGTTTACATAAAACATAAAGTCTTATCATAATCTAGAGATTGATTTTTTCACAATTACAATACTTTATCTTGATATAAGAAAGTAAAAAGACAAACATAAATACACAAATCATATTCACAACAATAATATGTAGCTTAATAATTATAATCGAACAACACCTTTTTTAAATTGTTCAGATTCCAATTTCCATAAACCATAATTTGGTTCCCATTCCCTATGGATACCCCTGGTTAAAAATACAGTGAACCAGAACCCCTTATCTAATTTTTGCACGCAAAAATAATTGGACCTCAAACTCCAACTTTCATATTAGATAGTATATATTGTTTGGATTGAATTCTATTGTGTTAAATTAAGTGGAAATGAATCATCATTAGTAAGTATTCTAAACGATTCAATCTGAAGTAGTAGTTTTGACATCTAATGTAACCATTTTAATAGGCTTTATCATATTATATATAGTAAAATGGTTTATTTAAATATACAACAGTGGTAATTAATGTTTGGTTCAAGGACATGATCACTGGCGCATTGAGTTTGGTTGATGTCTAATCATATAGGACAAGGGTTGGCAAAAATTTGGGCCCTGATCAACTTTTACATCTATCAAAGTACCCCCTTCGTTCCTCCACTCTACTTTTAATGCTCTTTTTTCTATACATCTGGAATTTATTATTTAATTTCAAAATATATTTTTTTTAATTTGTGATCAAAGTCCCAAAGTCACCGTATGCCACCGACATTCTACTAGGCTTGCCCTTGAAAATGTACATCTACACGCACGGATATCGTCGATCCTCAGCCCGTAGGTGACATTTTGGCACCGCTTTTACGTATCTTCGGTATAAACAACATAAACTATCTCTACGGCATACATAAGACAGTCAGCTATGATCCGTTTCACTACATGCCCGTGTTTATAATGGAAATTGTAAGCTAGGAAATCAATATAGTATCAGACACTGGTAAACCTGTACCATTGGAGTTTGAAAAAGTGTGCGTGAAACTTCATTTTCGACGCTGCTCAACATGAACTGTCCCTACCAAAGATACTACGTCAACCAGCCTGGAACAGGAATATCTTCGATCAATCACGGTGTTCCCTATCAACGAGGGCACGGGATATGAAGTTTCTGAGAAGATGTGCTAAAGCCATTGGAAAACAGGCGCTTCATGCGAGTATCGACGTGCTCTCCGATGTCGCCAATCAGCGTCGTCCTTTCAAATAGGCTCTATGGCACCGTGTTGAAGAGGCTGGAACAAACCTGACACGCAAGGTGGAGAAGAATGTCAACACACTGATGACCAGCTCAGGCTATAAAGGGCGTCGTAAGAAGCCCCGACATCAGTTTTCTGTCGTTGCCTGACATAAACAGGTCAAGAAATAAGCGGTATATATTTTCAGTTGAAATGTCGTTTCTACACCCCAGTCCTACGAGTGTACCAGCAGTGAGTTAAAGCTCTTTTCCAATCCACCCACGAAAACCAGTCTTGAAAGTGGGCAATGGCTCCAGTACAATCCTGTCTCTTCCCTCACCAAAGATTTGCCCATCGAATTTACCGTTACCGGACAATGCAAGTTTATATCGATCTTTTACAGACTATGTTCTATCTCAGGGCGGCCATCATGAAACCTGACGGTTGCGCTTTCACAGAGGTGGATCAAATCTCTCCCGTCAACCACTGGCTGCATTCGCTATTCACAAAGATGGATGTGTTTTTAAACCAAAAACTAGTCTCACCGCCCAGCAGCACGTATGCTTATAGATCGTACAGAGAGACGATGTTCAATTACAACAATGACGCCAAAAGAACACATTTTACTTGTGTTCTGTGGTTCGCAGACAGCCCCGGAACCTTTGAGGAGGCTAACGCCAACAACAAGGAATTTGAGGCCCGTCGCAGTCTCACCACAAAAAGTAAGATGGTGGATCTTCTGGTATATCTACACGGTGACGTGTTTAACCAAGATAAATACAGTTTGAACGGTACCGAACTCAGAGTCAAGTAGGTCCGTTCCAGAGACGGGTTTAGTCTTATGGCCGTCCCTGAACTCCCTCACTTAAAGGTTCACATCGCTGAAGCCAGCCTTCTAGTGCGACGTGTCAAAGACACACCTTCTATACTGTTGGCACATGCCAAAGCATTAAACGTTATTCCCGCAAAGTATTCCATCACACGTGTGGAAGTAAAAACACTCCCTGTTCCTACGGTTGTGTAAGGGAAATCACTGGACAACGTATTCACCGGACAGTTACCCAAACGCTGCATCGTGGGGTTTGTATCAAACGCAGCGTTCAATGAAGACGCTACCAAGAACCCGTTAAACTTCCAAACCTATGGCATGAACCATTTCTCGCTGTATGTGGATGGGGAACATGTGCCGTCGAAACCGCTACACTCCAATTTTTCAAACGGCAAATATAGCAAGTCCTACCACACACTATTTTTCTGTAACGGGTATCCATTTTATGAACAAAAGTAGCGACATCACATGGGAAGCCTTCCCTAAGGGATATCATCTCATGGCTTCCGATCTCACAGCTAATCTGTCCACACACAGGACATCGCATTGGAATTTGACGAGGCTCTCTGAGCATCAAAGTGAGCTTCACCAGAACTCTCACCATAACCGTCAACTGTATCGTGTACGGGGAGTTTGCCAACATCATCAACATTGACAAGAACAGAAATGTCGTGACCGATTATGGAAATTAATAAAAACGGCTTCCCGCCCCATACCCCCTTCATTTAATCCATGGACGTCATTGTGGATTTCCAGAGCTTCATCGTAGACAGAAAACAGTTTATCGTCAAGGAACTGAGTGTTTTATCTGTATGCGGTACATTACTTCAACATTGGGTGTTAAAAACCCCATACGCTATCGAAGAACTTTCCACCTATGCCAGAAAGAAAGCCGACCATATAGTCAACAATCTGCATGGTATTCCCTGGGATAGCGGTGATGTGGATTACAGCCTGCCCGAATCCCTCATCTCCCGTGCCACAACGCGTGCAGAAACCATCTACGTCAAGGGTCTCGAAAAGAAAATGTTTCTACTCAAATACACGTCTACACCCATCGTAGATCTGTACGACAGAGGTTGTACGTCACTGAAAACACTTAAATCGGGCCGCACCATGTGCATGGCACATAGTTCTGTATGGAATTTCTGTTCGGCCTCCATCGTTTGGGGACTTGGAGATTGGATTATTGAAGATAGACACGCACACCATAAGACGTGCACTTAAAACAAACCCTTGGTTCCATTCTGTACGGTCGGGTGTTTTCCCCGCTGATCAACTACCCACAAGAATAGCGTGACCTGCTGCTCAAGTCATCAACATTTTTCCACACACATAGCCTGGGACGTATTGGGTTGTCATCTTTATCGACAAGAACGGTGTGGGAGAATATTTTGACATTTATGGTTTTCCGCCCCGTATAAAGTCACAACTGGTTTTTATATGCAAAAACATTTCCCGCACGTCTCATAGTACGCTACAACTTCAAAGCATCGCCTCAGACGTTTGCGGCAATTACTGTTGTAGCATGTCAATCAGACATATTGGACAGCTACAATTAAATATCTATATTTTAATATTTTACAAAAGAAAAAACCAATATCAACATATTAAAAAAATATATACCTCAAAGTTTATTTTCTCTGACTAGATACAGTCAAATTATATCATGTATCTCCCCAAATTGAAACACGTGGGTGTTAAAAATCTCGTCTTTTGATAAATATTGTAGCAGTTATCAAAGAAGAGGATTAATATTATCATATTTATGAATAAAATACGTTAACACATACCCTTTGCCATTTGATGATTTCGGATGGATTTACTTATGCTTGCCATGCTGTCTACAATAATATATAGTAAAGTGTATCTATATCACAAATTCTCATAAAAATAATAACGTATCCTAAATAACATAATTAAAACAGATATATTTGAATATAAGATGCTTTGATGTTTACTCACCTTTTCAAGATGTCCTTGGATTCGTTTGTCACACATGTTAAGCACAAAATTATTCAATAATGGCGGCCTCACCTACTATCATAACTACAACTGACGAAGTGGATATAGAGATCGACACATTGACCTACATCGCGTCATACAAGACTGGCGGCGATTCAAGGAAACATTTTTCACTCTTACCCTCCAAGCGTCGGTCTCTGATTTGCCTCCGCCTTCATCCGTATTTCTCCTTTCTATATTACTGTGTTTATCACCATTTTTGCTTTGTTCCGTTCGTAACAGATTGGGGACTATATAACGTCAAGGTTCACATTATAGCCAATTTACTGCAACCCAGCGTTGAAGGAAGAACTCCTACATCATCCCGAATCAAAGAACACGATGACCATGAAGTTTGAGGCGTCGGATACACCGCCACCATGGACAGGATGACGCACTTCGATGATTACTATGAATTTTGGGCCGTCGGATCCACCGCTGTCATGGATTGGATCATATACTTCGATCAATTAAGTATCATGAAATAATCAACGAGTCCTTATGATTTAAAATCTAATTTTTGTTGTAAAAGATAGGCAATGTCTATTAGCACCTTTTTAGTTTTCTGTATATTGTCGGATACGATTTTCATTTGTGTTGTTAGTATGTCTAGGTGACAGTTAACCAACTTCAAGTCTTGTAGACTTGCAGATTTAAAGGTTTATTTTATTGATTAAATATGGTGCCCTCCAGAATGTGGGACAAGTCTCAATATTACTTGTTTCAAATACTGTACATCAGTCCTATAGACTATGTTGCTCTGTATATTTACCATACAGTCATTGCGTTACGAGCCTTTGGCTTGGAATACAGTAATGTCTTAGTTAGAGACTTGCTAAACTTCCACAAGTTCCATTAGTCTATTTTGACCCAATGTTTCTCATAACTCCGTGAACTTCATGTACACCGATTTAATTTTTTGTTGGCTACAACCAGGTTGTCTGTATTGTATTCCATATCTCAGTTGAGTTGATGGAAATCTTTATTTTGTGTTGGTTAAGTAGTCACGCTTCTCGTGCGGTTTTAGCTTCAGTGATCAAACCAGGGAACTGCTATAGAGCCATAGCCGGGTCCGCGCAAATAATACCCTTTTTTCTTTGATTGATTTTTGGGCTCCTATTGGGTTAGTGTTGCTCTTAGTGTAATCGCAATTAGATTTGTTTGTACTATTGAATGCTTTGGCAGTACCGTAAGGGAAAGAAACCAGCCATGGTACTATTTTGTTGACACTTGTTTGCTAGCCATCGACCACTCTAGTCAAGGAACCTTTCTATTTTTTTATCATATTACAAAATGTTTCAAAGAGATTATATTACTACCCAGTCTAGCATAACTGATTAAGAGCTATACATGTATATATATCTTGTTCTATATTTTGTTATTAACTACTTGATTATTTTCTTCTCCAGAAAAATTCATCCAGTAGCCTGGCTCCTACACAGCCCTAGTAGCTACAGCAGAATACTCAAATTCACAAAGTCTAATTATCTGCATCAAACTTCAAAGTATAACCTGTAATATCATTGTAAACCTTAATTTTTTTATTTCTGTATTATTGTAATAAATCTTTATATTGTTTAAACTAAATCTTTTCAATTTAACTTTCGCCAGGTTTATTATGACCCCAAATTAGTCCAGTAGGGATAAAAATGGTTCAATGTCTCATGTACCTCCTCTATCGCGACCAGAACATTTCAACGGAAATTTTCCTAAGCCTATTCTCGCCCAGCAGTCACGCAGGCAACGACGCTAATGTGGTGAGATATTACAACACATTTTTCAAAACTGTAGGGTCTTGCTGCCCCTTAAGAGGCAGCATACAATCAGCGTGCGCCTATAAAAGGGGCGTTCCGACCATAACCACGACAGATGTCGAAGCGAACAAACATCATGGAAGGACAAGACGTTTTTGCACGCAAAGCAAAGCCGCTGAATCTTCTCACCATCACCAGTATTTTCAACACTTTGTTCCCGCTGGACAAAGTCGATGCCAAGCGAGTCATCGTTGGCATGAGTATCAAGAACAAATTTACGCCCTGTGTCCAGCTAGAAAAATGCAACAATACGCAACCTCCTCAGACGATTAGTCTGACTAATCATGAAATCTCTCTGAGACGCATGTGCGGTGAACATATGGTCGTCATTAGCGAGAAACAAGACGCCGGACTCAAACGGGTCACCTATCTAACACCTATCTGGGCGCGTGTTTTGATGTGTGGGACCTTATGGACATCGCCGTTGACTGATTAGATATGTGATCGACACCCGTCGCACTCTATTGTAACGATTTAATCGACACACTCGTCGCGGCTGTATGCAACACGCTAACAGAATCAGCGGATGTCATCGATCTCAAACAGCCTACGGTGTAAACGCACATCAGAAACCTGGACCTTATCAGTGCTATCTACTATACACGTCAAGTCGTCAGTTTGGACTACTACATGCTGGATTGTGAACTAAAAACTATTTTACTAACGCATCTAAGAGACACTTTGGAAAAACGTATGAATTAATATATGCGGCATTCCTGTAAAAGTCTTATATTAAATATTATGTATGATGTCTGTGAAACCTTTAATATATATATGTAAAACCTTTAATGATTAATAAATATATGTTTTGTAGGCTGCTCGGCGGTCACACTCTTAGCTAAGTGGCCAGTCAAAGAAGATGGTCCCAGCGTTCACTAGCGATGCCTAAGGAGGAGCACCCGGTGCCATAGACTGCACGCCAACAAATAAATAAAAAACTCCAACCTCCCATCCCAATCCTACCTATACACAAATAACCAATGAGTACAAATAAAAAAGCAATGGACATACATAAAAAACAAATAAAACAAGAAAATACTAGTACCAACATGTTTGGAACAAGAACCAACATGTCTGGAACTTTGAAAAGGGGGTTTGGGGTGCGATGGTGGGGTCAGGAGGAAGGGTAGGGGTATCAGGAGGGCGAGAAGGTAGGGAAAACCAACAGACAATTAGAGAGCGAGGGGCGTTGTCACGTGACCAGTTCTAAGCCAATAGGAAAAGTGTGCTGGTAAATCACTCCAGCTACTACTGTATTTTATATCGAAATCATAAAGAGTATTTTTTTAGTTACTGCTTCCTCATTGTGAAATTTAAGGATAAGCTCTTTTGAGTGTGTCTTGACAAATGTTAACCTTCTACCACAATGAAAAATAAATTATTATTTAGTTTTGATAGTTTTTAAAATCATATTTCACCTTTGTAATTTGTAAATATTTAAAATTAATGTATCCTCTACATTCCTGGCCAATTTGATTTTTTTGCCTCACTTAAAGTGTTTTATAACCTAACACTCCTTCAAATAACTCCCCCTCCCAGATCCCTCCTTTCTCAATTTATAGTCTTTAGTCTTTTATGCCTGATTGAAGTGTTCTTTTTACTTTATTCCCGAATTTCAATTTTATAGCTCATGGAAAATGGCTGTTTCTATTCGTTTTGTAAATTGTTAAGTGATCTCCTCTCCATGTAAGCCACTACTACTTAGATATTTCAAATTTTAACAGGAATTAAGTTATTTAGAATAGTCCTGTTATCTTCCTGACAAATTTAAATTTACTAACACATATAAAAAATATGTTAAGGACTCCTCCTACCTCTGTTTCCCAAACTCTAAACTAAAATTCTAGCACTCTCAGCTCTTAATATTTAATGGGAGTAGTATTTTTACCTGCCTACCAAATTTCAGTTTCTTACCGCTCTGGGAAGTCTTTGATTACAATTATTTTTTTAATTTTGAACATCGCCAGCAGTTTTTCATCATTATCATCATGAATGAGGCTTCCATGACTCCTGTACTCTCTACTATGTGTCGATTGTTTTACGATTTATCAAAAGAAGATAGAAAATGTATCCTATTCGGTGTAGAATAATTACTAATGTGCTGTGGCATTCATCAAACATTACCTGTAAACCTCATAATGGCAAGAGTGCATCAGGGGAGTATTTATTGCTTAAAGCGTCGCCATCTTTGGCCAAAATTTACACAATCCGTGGGTTTCTGAAGGTGAATATAAATTTGCTCAATTTTGGCATGAAGTTGGAAACGGAACATTGTTTGAAGCTATAGATTCTGCTACATATCATACCCGATTTAGTATTGATATGCTAGAACAGGAAAATTTAGAATATGGACAAAATATCTAGCTAAACAGCGCTTACAATTCAATCGTTGACAAAACAATTTTGTCTCCAAAAAATTAAGGCTGCGCCAATATTAATAGAAAAATTCTAGTGAATATTTTTGCCAATATTTGGAGTTATTAAAGGAGTGCTGTCAGCGTGATATCAGTTCACAATAACCTTTTCCTGCACAGTTTTTAAAAAGTCTGGAGATAAATGAACTGCCCACACACAAACTGGAACTCAAATAAAACGCATTTGTGCTGCTTAGGCTTAGCTTTAAACACAGGGAAGGGTCTGATAAATGGTACAAGAATGCGAGTTATGTAAAATAGCTCCATTGATTGCAAAAAACTGTCTGGAGCATCACGCAGGAAACTAATCCTTATTCCTAGAGTAAAATTATCAACTTCAAATACGTTCTTCCATTCAAATTACAAGGCACACAGTTTCCATTGACTGTTACTTTTGCCTTTACCATTAATAAGAGTCAAGGTCTGACTCTAACAAAAGTTGGAGTGTTATTGCCTAAACCTGTCATGCATGCGCAATGATACGTTACACTCAGCTCAGCCCACTCACTCAATGGAGTAAAAATATTCCTAGCTGAAGAAATAAGATGATGTAGAAAACAATGCGTTCTACACAAATAACTTACCTTACAAAGAGGGTCTCTAATTCATGTATCTGAAGAATTAACTAATGCAATGTAAATATTTAAGTTACGTTAGCGTATACCCACGCTCAAGGAACTCAAATGAAAATTTGACATAAAATATGTTATAGTATAGTCTCGTAAACTTGACATTACTTGCTAACTTAATACAGTACTAACGTATTTTTATAAAATCTACATTAGATAAAATAATCATACCAACATTTATTTATTAATAGTAGTTGTAAAAAGGAATCTGCAGTTGAAAGAGTAAGGATGAAGTATTGAGTGAAATATGGTTGTTGTATTTGTGAGTAAAATTATATTTTAATAGCCACTATCTAAATCTAAAATAGTTTTAGTTTCCAGATGTTCCAAATGCCGTTGCTAAATAATTGATACAGCTTAAAATATTTATTTCAATAAAGCCCAATATGGTATGGTGAAAAACAGTCGGAACGTCCTAATAAGCAAGAAGCAAAACAAAATCTAGCCTTTGCCCTCCCACTCTCTTATGACACACAGAATAAATATTATACATTGGTAAGATACCATTCTAAATCCTAAATTTAATTGAGGCTAGAAAAAGATATTTCCCCATCTTATTCAATCACGTTTTGAACATCTTTCTATAATTGAAATTATATTGTAGCCTTTACAAAAAGGTAATTTAAAACGTAATGGATATTGAGACAAAAATGAAACAAATACCTTTTTCGATGTTGCTGTTTAACGTGCGTGTGTTTGTAAGCACACTATTATTAATTAAAATAATATCGTATTATTATTTCGTTTACAAAAACAACTGGCTTCATATTGAACGTGATTGCATCAGGTTAACGTATTGTTAGGTTAAAAATACATAACTTCTTTTTTATTTAGATTAAAGATTTGTTGACATGGTAATTTGGTAAAAAAAAATTAAAATAAATATAACAAATAAGTACTTAGTAGACTAAATATTTCCCGATTTTATTATGAAAGGCCTTAGGTGACAACTAAAATAAAGGTACTAGATTTACTTTCACGCATTAAGAGAGGAAGTATGTATGTATGTATGTATGTATGTATGTATGTATGTATGTATGTATGTATGTATGTATGTATGTATGTATGTATGTA